>OX381719.1:48860782-48884165 GCA_947462335.1 Harmothoe impar | reverse complement strand
TGGGTCTAGAGGTCATGGGTTCGAATCCCGTTTTCTCCAGATAACTTTTCTGCGACCGATACAATAGTAAGGCAGTGGAAGGCTCCCACCATCTTGTAACTCTGTTCAACTGTATGGTAGCTTGCGATGTGCAATTATGTGCAGCATAGGGGCAGTATTACGTGCAGTATAAGGGTGAGACCATCTATAAATGTACAATTGTGGTTACCAAAGCAAAAAATCAACAAACTTAACATTAATGTATACAACTTCATTATATTTAAAGCCTCATATCTTGGCAATATGAAAACCCCTGGCGGATTGACTAACTCCCAAGGGGTCAGTTTTTATTCATTATCAACCAAAGGCTACTAATATTGTGTAACATCTGTCAGATTTTTTTTCCTAACATAAAAAATATATCTAAAAAATGCCACAGTCATTCTAAATTACATGGTCAAGTAGGTTTGATATATAAGAACATGCATGAAAAATTCCAGAACCCAGAGAGGAACAATTTTTTTTGTTATGTGTTGGCAAACTTTTTGAAATAGTTAAAATTGTGGAACTTTTCCTAACATAACTCCAACTTTAATCTATTTTGCTTAAAATTACTCTTTCTAGAACTCTCTTAGTATTACCCCAATCGTGTATACTTTCAAAATTATGTATACTTTTGCAACCATGTACACATTTTTGTTTGCATGGTAAACCCATATAATATATTATAAGGAGTTGAATCGCAATAGATCTGACAGACTCCTACACCAGCCGAGCATGCTGCTCAGTTTAACCCTGTGGTCCCAATCAAGGATGTACAGCACCTGTGCCACAAGACATGCGTGGGTGAGGTGGCCGAGTGGTGGATCACACATTTCTAGTTCTACTCTTATTTTCTTGCCTTTAACCCTTTAAGGTTTGCATAGTGCTTTAATGTATTATCATCTTGGCCACCATGGTGCGTGAATACATCCCTGGCGAGTCTACCTACTAACCAGGGCAGCAGTCAGGCATTATGCTGAACAGTCGGGAGTGTGTCAACCCTATAATGATCAGCATGATGCTTGAATGCGGGACTGGGAAGTTACTCGCCAGTGCTGCATTCATGCATCATGACGACAGAGGGTATAGCACTAAAGGACAGGCCATAGATACAGGCTTGTGAACAGCTATTTACACTTGAAGTAAAGATGCTATTTTGTGTAAGTTGTGTACTTTACATGGCCACAGAGGTCAGGCCTGTACAAGGCGGCCTTTGTCCACACCCACAGACACTTGCTTCTACCCCATCCCGCCGCCATGTTGTTTTAAACCAGGCCTAGGTACACACACTTTCTTCTTTTCTGTAAATATTTGTTCCTGACCCTCGTAAATCTGAAGGCTGTACAATGCTAAGAACACCACCCCCACAGCATCCGTCCTCATGGTCGGTTATAACATCGCTCAAAGTAATGAATGATTTCAAGAAAGGCCAATGTTGGCTTTATCATTTTTCTATGGACTGAATCAAAAAG
This sequence comes from Harmothoe impar, assembly GCA_947462335.1. Taxonomy (NCBI): domain Eukaryota; kingdom Metazoa; phylum Annelida; class Polychaeta; order Phyllodocida; family Polynoidae; genus Harmothoe; species Harmothoe impar. The sequence goes on along the minus strand of OX381719.1, from coordinate 48,882,672 downwards.
GCATTGGCATTATGGATATATCTCACAGTATAGCTCTATGATAGCCATATCAAGGTAAACTACTTGTTCACATGACCTAGAGATAATACTCCAACATATAATCCTATCCCTACCAGTCACTTTCCAAGTTCCTACTGCCAAATATAAAAGTAAATTAGAAAGAGACTAATAAGATAATGTTATATGTATCATTATTATTGAAGGCTAAGCCCACTATTTCCTTAATAATGTCACTTCTGCATGTGCAGAAGCAGAAGTTGGCAATACGTGTGGATGTGTCCAATAATCACAATTAAAATCCCACTTGCATATTTTACCATATTAACCACTGTCAACACGTGTATGTATCCTTCTAATCAGCCAGTTCACCAGGTGTGTCGATGAACCCAGAGGTGTTACTAATAACCATAAACTACTATGTGATTACCTGCAATATATTGTGCCTTCTGACCTTCTCTGCCCCAAAGTGTGTTCACCTCTGCCCCCTACCACCTTGTACCACCACCAGAGTCTCAGCTTTATTTTTCCCATATTTAAGTCGCTTTTTAGAGAGTGCATATTACTTTTTAGTTACATTATTATCCTCTTATATGGGTCCAAGCTGTGAGCTTGCCTCCCCCAGGGCGGTGGGCTCTGTTTGGTGACTGGTTCGGCCTGTCGCCACCAGGACCCGCCACCGGCTACCTGTCTTCTTGTTGGCATGGTGTGTGCTTTTTGTGGCCACAACAATCCAACAAAGAAAAGGAAAAGGAAGGCAGAGTGGTTGGTGTCTAGAGGTTGGGAAGGTCTTTGGGTATACTATACTAAAAGGGCTACACGGTCGTTTTAATATAAGGATATATTTATGTGCTGCTGATATGATATACCTAACCATAGTCTGATAAACGTGAAACTAAGTTTAAGAGTAGATCTTCTAAACCTAGATGTCTAATACTATAATAGTGATGTCTTGGTTATGCTCATTACTAGACGATTGCCGACAAACAATGCCGAAAATACACACACAAAATGAACTTTACAGTTCCATCACATACAGGGGAGGTTGGCTCCTATTCGCCGCTGCTTCCTCCATGTCTTAATTCATGTATTTATTCACGTGTACCCAGGGTCCCTGGGCCTTTAACTGGCAGGTGGCCAGTGCCTATAGCTTAGTTTGTGGTACTAAGTCTACTGCCCCCCCCACCTCAAATCCTCTCCCTCCTACCACCATCCCTCCCAACACCGCAGTCCTCCCCTCCCCTCCCATTTACATTTACAGGCGGGAAACCCCACCAATTCTTAACCCTTTATAGGCAGTGCTTTAAATCTCTTCGCCCTTCTTTGATCATCATGCCATGTTGTCGGCGCTGTATGTGAATACAGCAACGGTGAGTAACTCACCAGTGCTGCATTCATGCATCATGATGACACTGCAGTGATGATACAGCGACAGAAGGGATGACATGATGCACACAGTGTGATAAAAACGCCCTTGGAAATGCCCTTGGAGGTTATATCTACTTCTGAATCTATACAATACAGCAAGTGCTTGCATGAACTTACTTTTTAAAATGATTTTACACTGAGAAACTGGTTAAAATCAAATTATATGACCTAAACGGATCAACTGGAAGTTATCTCAAGTTGTCACGTTCTAAGAAACTACTGCATAGTAAATGCGTCTGACATGTCAAGTTGTAATATATCTTGAAAGCAATTTCTGAATAAAAAAGGTAAATTGATATCAGTGACTTTCCTATAATGGCCCAATTTTCTAGACTGTTGACCACAGATACAATAGATCACTGTCGGTATCATGTCTAATATCAAACTTATATAATGTTGATCGCTGTCGAACTCTTTTCGTTGTTAGTCTGGGCATGCATTTAAAAGACTATAAATCTGTGTACATGATATTATTTTGAATATAAATATATATCTAAAAATATGCATAATGGTATATGATAGTTAACCTCACGCTCACACTTGCGCGTAGTATAGAAATGTACAGCCATCTGAAGCAAATATCTGATCTGCAACCCTTTAAGGGCTGCATAGTGTTTTAATACACTATGTTTTAATACGTTATGATGCATTCATGCATTCATGCATCAGGCCAACCCTTTGGGGGTGTAGGCCTATACTCCTTGATCTAGGCTGCATTCAAGTATCCTTACAACACAGGCGATAGCACATTAAAGCACTATGCCACCATTAAAGGGTTAGATCACATAATATTATAGTGATGGTGACACCAATATACAGTCTGCGGTCAGCCCCCTACCCACCCCCAAAAAAATAAAAAATAATAAATAATAAATAAATAAATCCTAGTACAGACCACTAGAACCAGGCCAGGCTGAAAGGCCGGGTAAACAGCCAGGTACATTGGTGTTCTTTTTCTCACTTTTTTTAAAGGACTGACAGAAAGGTATACCTGAGAGGCCTCTAGTATAGGGTAGATTCACCATGAGTCGGACACAATGCCATAGCCTGCGACGGACAGTGAGGTTATTCATGTACAGTTTATGATTTGTAGTATTTTCTTTCTTTGGAAAGAATAACACTTAGACTTTAAAATTGCCATCATTCAGAAATGAAGAGCTCAGAATGCTTGAATGACCACAAAACCAAGTGTCCGTCTCAAGGTATGTGTCCGACTCCAGGTGAATCTACCCTATTTGGAGTGTGGGGGTGAGGGGTAACCCTAGCGGTATCCTGCGGTGTCGGGCAACCACTAACCCCCTCTAAATGCCCACATTGAATAAAGCTCAAATCGAAAATATATAAGTAGGGGTGAAATGGTGTGGTGAAATGATGTGGTTGGTTTGTGGGACATGGGGTGGGGTCGGATCGGGTGGGGGGGGGGGGGGTAGGTGGAGACGGGGGGGGGGGGGGGGTAGAAATACATGTAAGCATGATATGTTTGTATTTTCTCTATATTATAGAAAAAGAGGAAATAAAGCAATATAATAATGTTGATCCTATGTGCTCACCCTCAGAAAAGTGAAACTGCCTGACCCTCAGGTGAGGGTAATTTTAGCAACAATGACTCTCACTTTTCTGTGTGTGTGATCTTCCACCCTTTAAGCAGGTAAATATAAATTTAGGAAAAGTAGCGTTCATATACGCCTTTACAGATGATGTAATATAGTGACTATACATGCTCTTTTTAGCAGCATGTAGTGATTTCATAATATGAATTAGGTCTATGTTTGTCTGTTCAGTGCTGAAAAGGCATGTCCATTTATTTCATGATGAAGTGAAATAACCCTCAGAGGAGACGCCGAAGAGGTGTGTTGGGGGTGTGCTTATTGCCAACAGAGTATATTAAGCAATAATATTTGTATTTGCCAAACGCTCTTGTCTAGTGATCTATGCGTTCACCAAGCTAACAAGTGTTTGGCATTGAAACTCACAAGGACCTCACGATTCATAACAGTAAAAGGTCTGCGTTTTAGATCAAAGTTTATATTGGGATAGCCTCAACAACTTACAGTGGTGACTAATACCAGGTCCTAAAGAATATAATTATATGGTTCAAGTTATATGCACAGAGAGAAGAAACGGCGTCAAAAGGGAGTTCAGGTTGCAAAAATGACTCCCCTCTCTAGGGGAATCCAGGTCGCCTAAGGGAGGCTAGGTGACTCTCTGGCTGACACAAGAGAGTCACCTGTGCGGGTCATATGACCCAGAGAACTATATGACTCCCCCAAATGACTCCCTTGGGTCAGCCCTTGGGCGACCTGGACTCCCCTAGAGAGGGGAGTTATTCTGGAGGTAACCTGGACTCCTTTTTGACGCTGTTTCTTTCTCTGTGTGCCCTGAAAATCTATATAGGGTAGGTTCAAATCCGATAGATTTGATTTTTAAAATATTCGGGCTGGAAAGTATTCAGACTTTAACTCATGACCTGTAGCGTCAACTCGTGAACCACGACTCATGGACGACCAAATGCACTCCACAGGAATTAATCCCAAAATAGTTGGTTTTTTTCAATTGAAGATTGGCTATACATTTCTAGCGTTGGCCCCATTTTGCTATATATAGATAGGGTCGGGTTGCAGTCATAAATGGGAAGAATAATCCTAAATACAGCCTGCCTGATTTTTCAGATAAATCAGATTGACATGAAAAGGATGTATGTACTTGTTATGAGGGGAAAAGGCTATTTTGAATCTCAAAACTCAAAATAACTCAAACTCAATCTCAGAAACACTTTTTTGTGCCTCACCATAGCCTTGAAGGATATGAGTGTAGACAGGATAAAAGGTAATAATATATCCTAGAATAATTCAATATTAAAAAGACGGCAAGGAAAACATGGAATTAAATCATTCTCATCAATGGCCAAATCAGTGTTGGATATGTAAGTTATTCAGAAATCGTGCCTCGCCGGCTGTGGTTATTTTTGATTAAGGAAATATTAACTTCTCTGACATAAAACACTCCCTGAGGAGTTAAATTAGCATCAGCAAACACATTTAACCCTTTGAGGGCGGTATAGCACTTTACTGTGAGCTGCTCGTCATAATGGACTAAATGCAGCCATGGTGAGTAACTCGCCAAGGCTGCATTCATGCAACATGTGGACCCAACTGGGTCTGTACACTCCCGATGGCTCGGCGAATACATCAACGCAATGCCAATGAGTTACTCGCCGTTACTTCATTGGTGGATCATAAAAACAGTTGTTTCTTTAAGGCGACATGCTGTCGTTAAAGGGTTAAATCAGGCCTCCTTCCACCAAAACAAAAACACCGCACCACAGTGCCACACAGAGCCACAGTGAGCACGCTTACAAAGACCAAGGTCTAATTATAGTTAATGACATGTTTAAATTAATCTTGGTTCCCATGGCAACAAGAGCAGTTTCTGTTGCCGTTGACAAAACACAAATGTTTACTATAAAAGTTCAAAGAGGAGTTTAAAAAAGGGGATGCTCCATTTGATTTGTTGTCTTCATTGAGAGTATACTTGATCAAAACATAGCTTATCAGAGTATCCCACTGCTGATAGGTTTTAAGGTCTGTTGTTCTGCTAATAGATTTATTAAGTGTTAACGCATAAAACAACAGGGCAGATGCAAGAATAGGCTTTCTTCGTTTTACACTGCATTACTATTTATACCTAGGCATTACTATTATTACTTAATTTCCAACTCACCCATTTATATAAAAACTGCCCATTCACCCACTTGTAAATAAACCACTCCCAACATATAGAATTTACTCACTCACCCACTTGTGAAAATTACCCACTCACCAACTTGTTAAAATTACCCACTCACCAACTTGTGAAAATTACCCATTCACTCACCCACATACAACACCCACTCACTCACCCACATACAACATCCACTCACCCACCCACATACAACCCACTACCCACTCCACTCACCCACATCCACTCAACCACATACAACACCCACTCACCCACCTTAGTATGGGTATGAATATTGATATCGCACTCTCATCCATATCACGCCCAACGCCCCAATTCACCCATTCCTGAGTGCACCGACATTGACCACATATACTATTGCGCAGTAGTGGCACCGTCATCTGACATATATACCACAATGTTTGGTATACTGTATAGCTATATAATCCGCATAGCTCTAAATACATGTGGATCATATGGATCTTCGGACCCATCAATATCCAAGGTGCTTACTCATATCACAGCCTATACCACCCCATCTGTATAGCTTCAGCATTGCAAAACTATTATCATTATTTTATGCCTTGTTGACTGGATATTGCTATTTAACATGCCCAACCCCATTCCCCTTTTTGGCCAAGATTTGGTCCAAAGGTTGGGGGGTAGACTTTATCCATGCAATATTTAGCACACCCACCCCATTTCCAAAATCCTGGACCCACCAACCTGCATCATAATGTAGATAATAAAGTGGACTCTAAATGTCCTATTTTAGGTTCCTGTTCCCCTGTTAAAAACTTATAAAAAATCATTCAGTTGAAATCTCATTTTAAGTACATGTGTTATACCATTATAATGACCTGTGGTGCATATATCATTATGTGCACCTGTGTGATGTGTGCATGTGCACGGATGTTCGATACACGTGCATACCCCATGCATGGGCAGGTTCACACGTGATGCACGTCACGTGAGGTCAGAGGTCAAAGTCTTCCACAGAGTATAACCTTTTTTATACCCCCTTCCCATGCCACCACTGACACATTGTGCACTCTGGAGATATCGTGTTTTTTTCCACAATTTTTGTTGTTGTTGCTTTATATAACCCTTTTTTTCTCAAATAGTTTCTCAGTAGGCCTATCGTATTTGCCATATTCAGTTGTGGACGTTTAGATGTGCTTCTTCGACTTGTAAAGTCCTTGTTAGTTTTAAAGAACAAAATGTCAGATGGGCACGAACATTTTTATTCAAAATTTAAAATTGAATCTTCTCTCAAATGCCACAGTTGAGAGAAGAAGGATACCATGAGTACCATCTACCATGAAGGAGGGGCAAGAGGTTTCAAAGGTGGGGGGGGGGGGGGGGGCAAGGGGAGAGGGGGGGGGTTCTGATCCTTTTTGACCCCCTTTCTCTTGACCTTTTAGGTTTGACCTTTTTCCCAGTGAACAGTGACTCAACATTGAAAACTGGTTGTCAGTGTTGATTCAATAAGGATTCAACATTCATTCAACACTAAGCTGCATTTTGTGCCCACTGGAATTGAGGGTGAAATCATTTTAGGCTTTGTAGGCTATTATTGTTGTTCTACAAATAATGTTATGATGTATACATGCATGTTTATGTATACATGGCTGGTACTACAGCTTATATAATTAACACTACATTATTACCAACCATTTTATGCCTTTCAGTGGTAAAATTAGCAGATATTACTTCTAGGTGTATGTTGTGATTTAGATCTAAAAGTCTAGACATGTATACCAAGTCCCTGAATCATCGATTCCAGCACCCCCATCCCACAGTGGTTAACAAAAGTAGGTGATAAAACCATCTGTTTGGTGTCAATGTTTAGCAGAATCAATACGGCCAAATGCATTGGTGACTCCCGGGGAGGTGGGGTACTCAGTATAGGAATGGGTACCAACTGTGGTAATGACCCCGAAGAGCTGTCGCTGTGCGCGCGTCGAAGTAAGAAAAAAAGGGGGGCTGTCAAAAACATAAAAGTAAAAAGAGGGCTGTCAATAACTGGAAAGTACAGAATCAGGGGCTGTGAAACTGATATAGAAATAATGAACCCTTACATTCCATACATGACTTGAGTAATCTATATAATTTCAAGAATAACCTCTTGTTAAAGGCGCAAATCTCGGTACCCCTCCATCAACAGTCAGAGTGGAGTCGGGACAGGTAATCAGCCCTATAAATAGGGGCGGTGGGGCTTTAAATGGAAGAGGCTTCCTAAAAGGGGCCTGTCATCTGACTTCTTAGAAAAGAGGGGGCTGTAAAACTAATACCCACTTTCAAGGGGCTGTCAAATGACCAAATAGGTGGGGGCTGTAGTTTTGCAGTTGGTACCTACCCTCAAAGAGCCAGTGACCCCCCGGGTGGTGACTCTTCTGTAAATATCACCTACTAGTATACAGTATAGATGAATCCCAGGGATAGTGGTTAAATATATTATAGTGTCATCTGTTATTGAGCCTGACAGGTTACCCAGCTAACAAAACAAACACGTTATTTTACGTCGAAATAACGTTTTAAAACTTTATATAATGCTATGGCATAGTAAGGAGCCTTGGAAAAACGTTATATAACGTTATAAAACGCTTTTTGTTCACTGGGTAGGGTCTTAACGTGTTTCATAAATTTATCATTTTACCATGAATTTTCATGTTTCAATACCTACTATCCTCCACATTCCCGTGTATATTATCATATTTACCCCCTGGGTTAAATATAAAGAGTTTAAAGCTGTACGTGTTTCAGGTTACCCGATCCTATATATAGCAAAACAGGACCGACTATATTGGACAATTTTTACCCATATTGAAAAATCTTATTTTGAGCTATTTTTAACACGAGCAAATGGTCCGCAAGTCGGCGCACTACTATAATATGTTTCTGCGTCAATGCCCTTGAATTGAAATGAAACAATTAACCCTTTTCTCTTTTTGGACCCTATACACCCACACCCTACTTCTACACTATTTTCTACTTGTAGTTGAGCTGTGGTTGTGTATATCTCACTATGCCCTCAGTGTTTACCACGCCCACCAGGAGGCAGCACCTGCAACATGAGATCTACAGGGCAAGATGGAGGCACAGGGGAAGAATGCTGTTGTTATTTTTGTTTTGGGTGCCAAAAAAATATAAAATAAAAAGAATGCCAGGCACTGACTGACACAATTGTGGATAACCTTGAGCTTGGTATATCAAGAGGGCACAAGGTGAACGTTCACAGTGTCGATGACTTGACAATTGGACTTGTTGAAGGTCCCACTGATTAAATATTATTAACTTATTGTAAATATAGCTTATATGATCAGATTGAATAGCAATTAATTTGAATAATGACGCCATCCAACCGGACTGTGGTGTGGAGGAGGGGGTGGCCATATTAAGTTGTATAGCGTTTTAATGGCAATGTTTATAAGCTGAGCCAAATCCGAGAAACTTAATGAAATTAACTATCACACATATATAAACTGTGCAAAATAAAAAAAAGTGTTACCACACTGACGGGGGAAGTTAGGTGGGTTTTTTTTGTGGTTTTTTGTGTGTGTTTTTTAGGGGAGGCATTGATATCTCTATATAAAACCATATACCCCCTCCCCCCCCCCCCCCATCCCAGTATACATGATCCCTGAGTCCCAAATAAAATGTGCTCCTATATATGACATATATATATATGCCTCTGGACCATGCATGGGTGGCTTTTCCTGAAGAAAGTCCCAGAGGCAATGACGTCGGCAGGGGTGGGGGCGGGGGAGTGGCATGTATATACTATAAATGGATGGACTATATTTATGCTGGTATTATCAATATATTATGGCGAACGGAAATGATGTCAATGGGCGGAGGTACATCTGGTATAAAATGTACCATAGCTGAGAGGCACTGTAAGATTAAAGATATACGTACGTACAGGTACACAGAGAAAAGAAACAGCGTCAAGAGGGAGTCCAGACTGACTCCAGAATGACTCCCCTCTTCAGGGGAGCTCTGGTTCTTATTTGACTCCCTTAGTTGAGTCAGGGAGCTATGTAGCTCTCCTAGGTGACTCACCTTAGTCCGCCACGGAGTCACACAAGGGGACAAATTCAAGGATTTTACGGCAAAGCCGTAGTGGCTTTGGGTTTTTATAGGATTGTTATGAACTACAGGTGAGAAAACAAAGGGGCATAGATTTATGCTTTTTGGTGTGTCTAGGGTTCTAATGCAATTCATATGTGATGGTTTGCAGCAATACTGCATGGTCAGTTAACTTACATGCACTTAGCTAAATCTTTTTGATCTTTATTGGTTTTACTGCTGCTGGTATAGTTTTTGGAGGCCATCTTGGCAGCCATCTTGGAAATTTCCCGGATTGAAAATCTAAGCCTAAAAATGGATTCTACATCCTAGAAAACCCTATTATCCATGTATCACACAAGGAAATCAGACAATCTTGAGTTTTTGGCGGCCATCTTGGCAACCATCTTGGAAATTTCCCGGATTGAAAATCTGAGCATGAAAATGGATTCTGCATCCCAGAAAACCCTACTATCCATGTATCACACAAGAAAATCAGACAATTTTGAGTTTTTGGTGGCCATCTTGGCAGCCATCTTGGAAATTTCCCGGATTGAAAATCTAAGCCTGAAAATGCATTCTACATCCTAGAAAACCCTATTATCCATGTATCACACAAGGAAATCAGACAATCTTGAGTTTTTGGCGGCCATCTTGGCAGCCATCTTGGAAATTTCCCGGACTGAAAAGCTAAGCCTGAAAATGGATTCTACATCCTAGAAAACCCTATTATCCATTTATCACACACAAGGAAATCAGACAATCTTGAGTTTTCGACAGCCATCTTGGCAGCCAGAGGGAGGGGCAGAGGGAGGAGGAGGGGGCAGAGGGAGAAGGGAGGAGGAGGGGGCAGAGGGAGAAGGGAGGGCAGAGGGAGGAGGAGGGGGCAGAGAGGGGGAGTAGGTAACAGGAAGGAGGAAAATGGGGTAGAGGGGGGAGGAGGGGAAAGATGGGGTAGTAGGAGAGGGAAGAGGAAGGAGGAGAGGGCAGAGGGAGGAGAGGGCAGAGGGAGCAGGAGGAGGAGAGGGCACAGGGAGGAGGAGGAGGGGGCACAGGGAGGAGAAGGAGGGGGCATAAGGAGGACTTGTGTTGGCAACATATTATTTTAGGGTTGTTGCATGTGGTTTCTTGCATGTGTGTGTGGGGTGGGGAGGGGTAATCATGTTGGACTTCACAGTTTGTCTTTGGGCGGGCTTGAGCGATTTCAAGAGCCACCCTGGACCACTCAACTTCTAGTACAGGTCCTGTATGTGCATAGTATGGGAATTGGCATTGACATTGACAGCTTGGCTTGACATAGGAGTCAATAGTTATTAGGCTGGTACCTATCATTGCCATTGACAGCCACATTAGAGAACTCAAAATATGGCTGTTCACAAGATGTCTAGGCCTTACCACAAGGTACACTGGTACTACATGCAGTAACTGAAAACCAGATCTAGGTTAAATTAGTCTTGCACACACCTGCAAGGACACATAGGGATACCAGTCCTAGGCAATGTTTAAGGGCCAGCTAGGGCTTAATTTAACAATGAACAAGGGGACCTATGCTAGGCTTTTCTTGCTACTTTTTCCAACTCTCTCTGTGTGGTGTCAATGGCTTTGGGGACAAGGTCCCAAAGCCAATAAGAGAACGCTCTCTTATAGGCAGCCTGGATGGGCTCCCCTACAGAGGGGAGTCATTCTGGAGACTCCCTTTCTTTTCTCTGTGTATGTATAGAGTCTCCCCTCATACCCCCTGTCTGTGCAGAACTGTCGATATCAAATGACAACTTGATCCGTTATATTCTTCGCATAGTTCTAAATTAAAGTTGTGGCTGCGGGGGTAGGAGTGGGGGGGGGGGGGGGCTTCGTCTAGATGGTATACATCGCACCTGTGACCATATCAATGTCAATTCCTGGCAGGGGGACTTTCCGAGAATGCTGCATGGGATAACTGATCTGTGGGATCCGGGGTTGGATCTCACTTTCACATGTCTAAACGAGATCAAATTTTGAATTAATGACCTCCCCCCCCCCCCCCACCCGTCATCACGGAAGGTACAGTCATACTTTTAATGTGAGTACATTGTATGTGGTGTTCTAGTATGGTTGGACTCTTCGTTTGGAAGACATCGTATATCAAACTGAGGCACTCACACAGAAAAGCCAGGTTCGGTCCGTATATGGGCCCTGTGAACCTGCTCACCTGCCTTCGGCTGTGTCGGTTTTAAAACTATAATTATCCATCTATATCACAGAAAAGTAAAGGTGTCAACTGTGTCTCCCACGTGACTCTGGCAAATCGGAGATTCAAACTGCTAATGACTCTGTTTTATGAAAGGTCATATCGAGTTGACTCTGCTAGTACAGAGTCAATTTGAGCTGACACTGATCGTAGAGAGTCAATTTGAGCTGACACTGATCGTAGAGAGTCAACTCAAGTTGACCCTTCATATCAGTAGAGTCATAAGCAGTTTGACTCTCTATTTTACCAGAGCCACGAGGGAGACAGTCACACAGTTGACACCTTAACTTTGCTGTAGGCATGATGCTTCAATGCATGCAGCTCTGGCGGGTGTGCTAGCTTGTAGGGCTCCATTTACGCATCTTGCTGACCCTTCAGTAATCTGTCCATGACTGCAGCACTGTCAGGCTAGACCTACTCGCCAGGGCTGCATTCATGCATCATGTCGACAAACACAATTAAGCAGTGTTACATTTCGACTGATAATACAATATAACACTATAATACCATGGATTATACCCGGGGGATTATACCTGGACCAATGCACTTCCAAGAAGTATATGTTGTATAGATGTGCCTCTATACATGGGTGCCCACAATTATGACCGTGTCGCCGTGTCGGATTTACGCAAAAGGGCCGTGTCACTGTGTCGATTTTTAGGTATATAAGAACTTAGAGAAAGATCCAAGTGGGTCGATTTTTATCCCTATTTTTCCTGCGTCCGTCGATTTTTAAAATGGCCTAAAAGGGCCGTGTCTCCGTGTCGCCCGTGTCGATTTTACCCATGTAGAGGCACATAGATAGGTACACACTCAAAAAAGTCAGCGGCATTGTCGCTAAAACCATTCTCATATGAGAGTCAGACACTGCCTCACCCTGACTGTCATGTGAGAGTGGTTTTAGCGACAATGACGCTGACTTTTCTGAGTGTGTACATGTATATATATACCCTGGAGTAATACACCTGCGGGCCATACTACAGGTAATATGTCCACTGCTTTCCTGTGTCAAATAATAGATTATGATCACCCCATTGTATGCCTACGTACATGTATATGAAACATGTTAAAACAGGCAAAGGGCGTCAGCCATGCAATCAAAGTGATTATTTATGAGACATGATGGCCATAGGGCTGACATGATGCATGAATGCATCCCGGGAAATGCAGGTACACTCACCCTGTAGAGCTGCATTCATGCATCATTACGACATAGACTATAACACAGTAAAGCATCATGATGCCTTGAAAATGTTCACTGAATCATCAACCAAGTGCCAGAGACACTGCATTGACAACCACCCCTCCCTCTTCCCGGCTACCAGCTCCCTCTTCCCGGGCTGCCCCCGCGGGGGCTGCCGGCGACGTCGCTCACGGCGCTCGGTCTCCCTTCCGGCGGCGCGGGGTCGCCTCCTGACGACCACGCCCGCGGCGGAAGCGGCTCCGTTCCCGGCGCCGATCGGTGCCACTTACCGATCGGTCGGTGCCGATCGTCGACGCGGCGGCTGTACCGGTATGGCCGTGCTCACCCCGGCTCCACCCCGCCTGCCTCCCGGGAAAGTTTTCAGCAGGTGCAGCCTTCCATCGCCGATCTCTCCGGCTCTCATGTCTTCACTTAAACTTGGTAAATGTACACTTACTGTGTACGTATAACCGTTATAATAACGTGCTGAATATTTCTCCCTCTTCCCTTATTCCACTCGTTCTCCTGTCTCAGTGCTTCCCTCCTATAAAGTGTCCTCTCTTTTTGGTCCTCTAAATTGCAACTTTTTAAATGCCCACCACGTAAATTCCATCTCGGGTACTTCCATACATATAAACTATACATGCAATGTACACGCCTGTATATCTCTTCACATCATTGGTCTCCACCCCTCTCCCTCTTCTCTGAAGCACTCTCTGTAAGTTAACTCCTCTCCCTCTCCCTCACTCCCTTCTCCGAAACAACCCCCATTGATTCCGATACCCTTTCCTCCATGGGCTTCATCTCCCCAACTCACCCTAGCCGTTCCCTGCATGCTTCAGCAAACCGTTAACAATGCCTCCTCCAGGGTAGAAGAACGTCACCTCCCTCAGGCAGTCCCCATACCTCCCGGTCCCTCCTCCCGGCTCCTGTGCTCCCCTCTGCCCGGCCTCCCCTGCCCCTCCTCCCGGCGTACTCACCCTCCTCCCGCCGGTCTCTCTCCGCCGCCACCTGACCGCAGACTGATAGACTGATACGCCACCCCGCGCCCGGAAGCGGAACTGACGGGAAGATCTGACGTCAGCTTTTAGATTTAGAGTTTCCCACCTGTATGTGTGAAGGTGGGAGGGGAGGGGGCGGGGTGTTTGGGCCCTGGATGGACCATAGCAAGGCATTGGCATATATGATAATGCTAAGACTATCTCATTCCGACTCAGGAGGGAGGGGGGGGGGACTAAAAGTATATGCTGGGATGTGATATATGTCTATGCCCATCAGCAATATGAATATACAAGGCCTAGTGCATGCCATTGCTTTAGATCCTTCGCCAGGTGCATTTTTAGTCATATTTACCATGTGGTCAGTGTACATGCATGCAGGTCATACAGGTCATTTGGCTACATGTCGGTGTACATGTCCTATATGCACTCTACGTGATATACTTATGTATTCCAGGTCCATCGGCATCGCCTGATGTCTTTCTTTTTGCTATAATAAACCATATCTCTGAATAAACCTAGATAATATCATCTGTATCGGCCTCGAGGTCAGCATTGAATGTTAAAACCTATTTCGACCAAATGTATGCCAATACAAACAAAATCAGAGAGTGTATACATTGCAAGGCACCACCCTCTCAGAGTGTCCCAGGCTGGGACGTGGAACCTGACACCCAGAGCGTCTGTGGTGACCAGGAGACTGAGACAAGGAGAGGTCCAGGGCCCCAGTGTAGGTTATATAACAGGTTGATGTAAGAGATGGGTGAGATACTGTCCCAGGGACCTTTCGACAATTCCAATCATAATTGTCCATAAGTAGTTGTGGCACTTTTTTTAGTTTGACACAGTTCATATGCTATTTGAAAAGAATTGTCACGTATATTCAGTGGCCGATTTCTGAATGGGAGGGACATCACAACTTCCACAAAAGGCTGAAGTGTTGTACGCTACCTTTCGCATGTGGAAGAGTGAAAAAAGTACTGGGCTCGTCCGGGATTTGAACCCGGGACCTCTCGCACCCAAAGCGAGAATCATACCCCTAGACCAACGAGCCACCGTTATTTGTTGTCAGTCAAATGCAAAATAAATATATACTTCACCGTATTAGGAACATAGTTAGAAAGTATCAACATTTAAAATTGTGAAACACATTATTAGTTTAATTAATAGACGTTATGTGATAGGATATACCACGGGGAGATGAATAAATAGATTGATATCAGATGGACAGGGATTGTTAAACAAGAACAGATAGGCGACAGGAGAAAGGAGAGGAAGGAGAGAAGGAGAGAGAAGAAGGGACTGCGAAGAAATTAAAGAAGAAATGAAGGAAGGAGGGAAGGGGGAAGAAACAAAGAAAGAAACAAAGAAGAAGAAGGGAAAGGAGAAGGGGGGAGGGAGGGAAGAAGGAAGGGAGAAAGGAAGGAGGGAATGAAGGAAGGAAGGAAGGAAGGAAGGAAGGAAGGAAGGAAGGAGGGAGGGAAGGAAGGAAGAAAGAAAGAAAGGAAGGAAGGAAAGAAGGAAGGAAAGAAGGAAGGAAGGAAGGAAGGAAGGAAGGAAGGAAGGAAGGAAGGAAGGAAGCAGGTAGACAGGAAGGGAGATGGGGAGTATAACACTAAAACATGCATCGCACCATATAGATAAATCATTTACCACATGAAAGCAGGCCTAGCTCAATAGTTTCCTTCTCTTGCAGAACCCATTTAATAATGGATCAGACCCACATATTATGAATACTTAAATAATTCTCATAGAATTGAATGATCGAAGTGGCAACGCTCCCAATGGTGATCACTATTACTAAACCAATTAAAGGTTTTAGAAAATGGCGCTGAAAAAATCACATAAACCAAGTGATTATCGTTTTTTTTATCGGTCGTAATTGGAGTGGAGTGTAAAGGTGGGAAGGGGTTGCACATGGGAATGGGGGGGGGGGGGTGCGACTGTGAAGTGGGTTGGGAGTGGAAGTGGGAGTGGATGTGGGTAGGTGTGTAGGGGGGTGAGCAACAGGTGATGCCCTAGGACTCAGTAGTAGGAGTTCCTATGCGCTATAGCTATATGAGGCCATGCATCTATAGGGTAAGCTGACCTAGAGTCAACAACGTACCCTCAGATGTCCATCTTAATTATGTATTAGTAGTTTGTCATATATGGAATCGTCTCTATTTGTCCATTGCTGGAAAGGGTAGCACATAACGTGTACTGTGATACACAAAAAGAGGGCATTAATGACTATTAAATGGGGGTGGACATCTCAGGGTGCCTGGCTGACTCTAGGTCAGTCTACCCTATACCTATAGGCAGATGCATGTATACTAACATGTATACATGTCACGTCATAGGGGTGCGTTGGGGGGGGGGGGTGCTGTGCTGCAAATAGCGAAACCAAAAATACGTCCTTTTATACTGTTATTAAACCAACAGTATAGTTTACTGTCCATGTATACATACTAATATTGTAGTATAACTGTATAATTATACAGTATATTCTATACTGCGCTCACCTATAGATTAACTTTTCACAGTGTGTAATAATTCAAATACAGGTATAGCTTTTGCCACCCATTTATATCTTGGATAACATGAGATGTTGCGTCAACCCAGGAAGCAGGAATTACCAGTGACACCCTACCTATGTAGTGTATCTGATCCTATTGATTAGTCAAAGTGTGAGTGGTGCATGCATGAGTCACAACGTTATCTCTTGGGCTCTTGGTGTAGAAAGGGTATGGTGAGAGGGGGGGCAGGCAGGGAAAGCAAACTTATACATGCAGACAAAAAGGAAAGATAGGCAGGAATGCAGGAGGCAGACAGAAAGACAGAAAGACAGACAGACAGACATACAGACAGACAGACAGACAGACAGACAGACAGACAGACAGACAGACAGCAATGACTGAAGGAGGTTAATAACAAGCAATCGACGAATGGTCTGTGTGTGGCGTAGGGTGGGGGATTTAGGATTAGGTATAGGCAGGGTTTGAAAATGACAGCGTGAAAAAGGTGCCTGTGATAACCAGCTGCATACATACCCCTATAATAACGATCCTGGGGTCAAGCCATGTGTCTAGTGGTCGCGGCCATTCCTTGATCAGATACTGGTCATATAAGCACTGATAACAACTGTACTATAATTGGTACCCTTTCCTTCCTATGTGAGTTCTGCAGTGAATGGAGGTAATGAGTTCCTTGTTCTGACATGTACATGTTAGTAGCCTTTATATATACAGGGGGTGAATTGAGACAAGAGAAAAACTAAACCAGGCAAGTGTTGCACATGTATAAAAATAGTAAGTGTGTATGTGTCAGTGGGGTGGTGGAGTGGGGGAGGGGGCTCAGGTGTTAAAGTGAACCCTGGGGTCGGCAATATGTGGGTGGGTATGTTACCTGACATTGACATCAGGAACCCAGCCTCTTTCTCCATACTCCTACACACATGGACACACATATATATCCTTATATATAGGGCCGCATAGTAGTGCATTAATAACCCTTTACGGATGGTATTATACCTTATTGCATCATGCCCTTGGTTGTCATGAATGCAGCCCTGGCGAGTAACTCGCCAGGGCTGCATTCAAGCATCATGACGACCCTACGAGGTGGAGACACTCCTGAAGGGTCGGCAAGATGCACTGATGTACCACTGGCGAGTTACTCACTGGGACTGCATTGGTGCAATCATGACAACAAATGTCATCTTTTAGCGACATCCGTCCTTAAAGGGGGGAATAGCACGATGTCCTGGATGCTGAAACTGCATCCACCTTCTGAACTGCACCAGGTAAGAATAGGTTATTGATCGCTGGGATCTAGGTCTTTCCCCCTGGTTACGTAACTACCTGTCAGCCTTGGGGAGAACCTATGGATAGGCCAAGGGGGGGGGGGGGTGCAGCTGGGATGTTTCAGGTACATGTACCTATAGTATAACATGGTCAGCAATTATAACTCAGGTCGGTCGGATTTTGAATATTCTATACATGTTATTGATGAAATGGCTCATGCATGATAATCACATATGCGCTTTTCAAGGGTTCTTAGTTTTGAAAATAGTTGAATGAATAATGCACAAACAAAATAATTGAGATGCTTTTCTTTAATCGAAAGTTTTGAGAAAACTATATGTCAAAATGCCAAAATTATCATAGTATGCATATATGACTGCAATCGTCAGAAAGTATATAACAGATTGGCACTGCCTTGCTATTAAACAATGCCAATTAAGTTACATGAAACGTAGACTTGTTTTACTTGACCCATACATGCACACACCCTTCCTCACTCCACCCCACACCCCCGGGGACTAGATGCGATCATTTATTGATCTTTATAAATGTGAAGGCTAATGATCTGGGGGAAGGGTATAGATAAATCTATACAGCTTATATTTAGACATATTCTTGACGTCAGTAACACCCTAGAATAAGTTTATATCTAGAACATACTGAATTAGTAACTCTACTGACACTGCAGTATTTTATCGATGTGTTACATTTAATATATTATTATATAATGGTATTGCGCAGCACTTCAGATTGGTACTAAACATTCAATTTCTGTATGTATTTCATTTTAACAAGTAACGATTTATATAAAAATAAGAATAAATGATTATCTGTGAATTTTGTGCAATACCTGCCATGTCGTTTCCCTATCTATCATCAACACATCTTTAACAATTACAGAACAATTACAGCAACATTATATTTATAAATGGTCAGTGATGATATGCACTTGTGAAATAGATAGTCATCACACCAAGACAAGATAAAATAAAAGATAGGAAATTTTCTTTTAAAATCTGACAAAGAAACAGGACATGGCATTGATTAGTGTAACATACATAACTACCTGTATCAAAAAGTTAACTTTACAATTACTGCCCAATTTTCCCTCAATTTTCCTCTTGGCTAGCAAATGACTGACAATTTGTTAGTTGTCGAGAAGTAGTTAAGTGCCCCATTAGTTGTAAGCTGAGTGATAGGCTACAACAGGCCATCACACAGGTGTGGATGCCGTCCCTTCACAGCTTTTGTCATTTTAGTACTTTTCTCACACACCTATTTACATTTAGAGCACAATCAACTGATTCTTATCAGTGTCTAGTTTCTTCAGGATCCTGCTATAGGTCAGATTAGTCAGTTTGTTGGATATACATAAGTGTCAGTGACTGTGGAATGCCATACTTTAACATTGGTGTATGCCATCACCGCCATATCTTCTTTCACTGTGTTTTATGCTGCATTGACAAAAATATTTTCTCTAAACCTGATGTTGAAGTTGCTAGACGATGTCGGATGTATATTGATACATGTAGTTGACTGGATATATTAGATATAATATAATAATTATGATGAGGTAACATATTTCCACCTTCTCAGACTATAAGCCCCCACTGTAGTACTCTCAGAATTTTAAGGATGGGTGTCAGCCTAATTGGGGACGATAATCTTCATGTTTGCTTTTACCAATTACTAGTAGCACCTCAATATACATTTTGTATACCCAAACCCGTACCACTAAAGCGTTCAAAAACCTTAAAAGTAAAACTAAAAAGTCACAGACTGGAGAAAAAGGTGTTTCCCTGGTGAAGAAGGAGGAGTACTGAAAAGTTAACTTGTCTCTAAAATAGTCAGAGAGCTGCTGCCCCCTAGCGACTGCTTTTGAGATAGTATAGTGTACTTTAGTGCTGTATGCTCGCTACGGCTCCGGTGCAGTGCATGAACGTTTGCATTTAAGCAAATTAAAGATGATTAAAAGATATGTAAATGTCAGGCGGTAAAGGTCATAATGGCATTGAAGCAACTTCAAGTAGTATTTGCTGGAATTTAAGACGCTTAATGTGTTGCTTTAAGTATCTCTTCTCTAATGCAAACATTCAGTTCCAGTTTAGTGCAAAAGAGCTGTAACTGGCATTCATACGATCATCCTATCCGTCTGGCTGCCTTTATATATCTACAAGTGGATATTGAACAGGTTGATCTCTTCCCCCACCACCAATAGTTTGTGGAGGTGGGGGGGGGGGGGTCTGATTGCAGTGAGACCAGAAATTGTGAACCTTTGGATGATAATTGGATGATCCGCCAAACTGAAAGGGTGATCCATGCACATATCAATTACATTTTTTTGGTATTTCATAAAGGGGCAGATTTACGACTTGATCATCCCCTTCCTCCTATCTGTTTTGTATTTTGTTGCTGATCTTAAGACGACATGACAAATAGGCAGAATGGGGTTATTGGGATTGACCCCTTTTACAGTTGACGTCAACTTACCCAGGCATAATACACACAGCCCTCTTTGGCCCATACACCAATGGACAATAACCCTTTCATCATTACCATACAAGGTCCAATAATTACACATAGCACAATAATATCTTGGGAGGACCCTCGCATTGTTATTTTTGTCCTCGTCCTTGATAATTGGTAATCTATTGAGCAGAAGAAGTGTTCTTATCTATATCCTTATCTATTGCCATTCTTGGGTCACCAGGTACCCGGCAAGGCAATGTGTGGTCGGCATAATCGATTGCTCTCTGTGCTGTATGGACTTATGAGCAGCTCTGAGCAGCTCCCCAGTGGGGGCATCCATTCTGTGTGACTGCTTTAAACACTCAAAAAATTAAACTTGTCTCCAGACTCTTCAAAGGGACGGTCATAAAATAAACGAGTCAAAAACTTGTCTAAGTGACAAGGAAGCGGGTCTTCTAGCTAGAGATAGAAGACCCACTTGGCATGTGCCAGCCCAAAACCAGACATTAGCCAGATTCTATTTGTGAGATGGTAACCTTATAGGTGCCCCTACATGGGTCCCCACAATTTTGGCCGTGTGCGCCATGTCGATTTTTAGCAAAAGGGCCGTGTCACTGTGTCGATTTTTATGTCTATAGAACATTACTAGGACCTTATAAAGATGTCTGAGTCCGTCGATTTTTAAAAGTGCCGTGTCGCCCGTGTCGATTTTTAAAAGGGCCGTGTCGCCGTGTCGCCCGTGTCGATTTTTAACCCATATAGAGGCACTTATAGGTTAGACAACTTTTGACTCGTTTATTTTTATGACCGTCACTTCCAGGAGTCTGGAGACAAGTTAATTTTTTGTCAGTGCACATACCACATTAACCCTTTAAGGACGGATGTTGCGAAAAGATGACATCTGTCGTTATGATGCACCAATGCAGCCCCCGCGAGTAATGGTGCATTATGCCGACCCTACGGGAGTGTCTTAACTCTGTGGGGTCGGCATCATGACAATTAAGGGCATATTAATCCCCGATATCAACCAGACTGTTCTTCCCTAATGTTTTATATGTACAATAATATGGTAATATATTTGTTTATTTCAAAAACAGGGAATGTATACTTGAAGTCATTGTATTATTTAATTCAGTCTTCATTCATGCTATGTCAATCGTAACATCCACGAGTACGTAGCCTACGTTTGTTATCTCCCTAGGTTATGTCCCAGCCAGGTATATTAACCATTTTAAGGCTGCATGGTTAATTGTGTGCTATGACCTTTTTTATCTTGATGCATGCATGGTTCACTGCTGGCAAATCGACTGGAGCACTGGAGCACTGTTGGCGAGCGTATGCATGGTTATCATGATGCATTGGTGCAGCACTGGCGAGTTACTCGCTAGTGCTGCATATATGCAATGGTCGTATTAATACTACAGTTGAACTTCATTGATATTCGCTTTAGGGCATGCATGGTGGGGCGAACTGTCGAATGCAACATTTTAAAGCAAGTAGTGATTCTAAGCGAACCTACCCAGTAAACACACTTACGTTACCCAACGTTCAGATAACGTTATTTCTATGTCTGAATTACGTAGCTTTACTACGTTAAATAAACGTCCACTTGTAAGGGTTGTTTAACGTTATCAAACCTAAATGAACGTTAATAAACGTATATAAACGTAATATAAACGTTCTTGCCAGGTTTTTCAACGTAAATTACCTATACCTAAGGTAACAGAACATCTACAGAACATTAAATAAACGTTATTTCTATGCTAAAAATACATTATTTCCATGTTGAAAAATGTATACTTGCAAATTATTTAAGTTTTTACACTTCAAGCCTGGCCGGGGATTGAACTTAAGGTCTCACTATCACATTCCAACGATTTATCTCAGTGAGCTATCGAGGCAGCTGGTAGAAAGGCTACAGATTAGCTCTCATAATATTTATGTTAAAGAATGGGTGCCCAGCTAACATAAAAGTTTTCCTAACAGTTGGAGGGTGTGGTGGGTTGGAGGGGGGG
>OX381719.1:48819766-48860582 GCA_947462335.1 Harmothoe impar | reverse complement strand
GCCAAAAGTATTTTCTCTAAACCATCAAGGTAAAGTCAGTCCCCACTAGCTACTTCGGATTTTGAAGTTGCAAGAAGATGTCCGAGGTGAAGTGATGGTTGACTGGATGTATTAGATACAATATAATAATTACGATGCCACTGTAGCACTTGTTCAAATGTCTTTAAAACAACAAAGTCATAGACTGGAGAAAAGGGTGTTTCCCTAGTGAGGAGGAGTATTGAACATTAAACTTGTCTCTAAAATAGTCCGAGAGCTGCTTCCCCCTGGTGACTGTTTTACGATTGTACAGAACAGTATAGTCGCTATGGCTCTGGTACAGTGCATGAACGTTTGCATTTAAGCAAATTAAAAAAAGATTAACAAATATGTAAATGTCAGGCAGTAAAGGTCATAATGGCATTGAAGCAACTTCAAGTAGTATTTGCTGGAATTAAAGACGCTTAATGTGTTGCTTTAAGCATCTCTTCTCTAATGCAAACATTCAGTTCCAGTTTAGTGCAAATGAGCTGTAACTGGCATTCATACGATCATCCTATCCGTCTGGCTGCTTTTATATATCTACAAGTGGATATTGAACAGTTTGATCTCTTCCCCCACCACCAATAGTTTGTGGAGGGGGGGGGGGAGGGCTGATTGCAGTGAGACCAGAAATTGTGAACCTTTGGATGATAATTGGATGAACCGCGAAAATGAAAGGGTGATCCATGCACATATCAATTACAATTTTTTTGTATTTTATAAAGGGGCAGATTTAAGAGCCCTTGACTTGATATTCCCCTTCCTCCTATCTGTTTTGTATTTTGTTGCTCATCTTAAGACGACATGACAAATAGGCAGAATGGGGTTATTGGGATTGACCCCTTTTACACTTGACGTCAACTTACCCAGGCATAATACACACAGCCCTCTTTGCCCCATACACCAATGGACAATGGCCCTTTCATCATTACCATACAAGGTCCAATAATTGCACATAGCAAAATATTTACCATACAAGGTCCAATAATTGCGCATAGCACAATAATATCTTGGGAGGACCCTCACATTGTTATTTTTGTCATCGTCCTTGATAATTGGTAATCTATTGAGCAGAAGAAGTGTTCTTATCTATATCCTTATCTATTGCCATCGTTGGGTCACCAGGTACCCGGCAAGGCAATGTGTGGTTGGCATAATCGATTGCTCTCTGTGCTGTATGGACTTATGAGCAGCTCTGAGCAGCTCCCCAGTGGGGCATCCATTCTGTGTGACTGCTTCCCACACTCAAAAAGTAAACTTGTCTCCAGACTCTTCAAAGTGACGGTCATAAAATAAACAAGTCAAAAACTCGTCTAAGTGACAAGGAAGCGGGTCTTCTTTTGACTCGTTTATTTTATGACCGTCACTTCCACGAGTCTGGGGACAAGTTTGTTTTTTCAGTGCACATACCACATTAAGGACGGGTGTCGCTAAAAGATGACATCTGTCGGTTTGAAGCACCAATGCAGCCCCGGCGAGTTGAGGAGTGTCTTAACTAGGCCTATGTGGGGTCGGCATGATGCATGAATGCAGCACTGGCAAGTTACTCACCAGGGCTGCATTTATGCATCATGACAATTAAGGGCATATTAATCCCCGATATCAACCAGACTGTTCTTCCCTAATGTTTTATATGTACAATAATATGGTAATATTATTTGTTTATTTCAAAAACAGGGAATGTACACTTGAAGTCATTGTATTATGTAATTCAGTCTTCATTCATCTTATGTCAATCGTAACAGCCACGAGTACGTAGCCTACGTTTGTTATCTCCCTAGGTTATTTCGCAGCACGGTATATTAAACCTTTTAGGGCTGCTTGGATATTTAGTGTGCTATGACCTTTTTTTTCTTTTATCTTGATGCATGCAAGGCTCACTGCTGGCGAATCGACTGGAGCACTGTTGACGAGCGTATGTATGGTTGTCATGATGCATGGGTGCAGCACTGGCAAGTTACTCGCTAGAGTTGCATACATGCAATACTCTAATTAATACTACAGTTGAACTTCATTGATACTCGCTTTAGGGCATGCATGGTTGGTCGAACTGTCGAATGCAACATTTTGAAGCAACTGGCGATTCTAAGCGAACCTAAAAAATCTCGACCCCTTGACAGGGTGTGTGTGAAAATTTCACACGCTCCCCGCGGAAACCCACCACTCCCCCCCCTCCCCTTTCTTAAAATGAGCACTCTCTAATACACTTACATTGCAGAATGACATCACAAAACGCCAGATAACAATCATGTTCCACACGTTTAATGTTCCTATACATACGTACTAATTTACTTCACATTGACCTTTTATGAATTGCAATAATGATATCCTAAAAGGGTTAAGGAAGTAAAATCCAAACAGAAGCTCCACTTCAAACCTCTTGCCACATTGGTTTATTTCATATGTTTAAGAAAAAAATAAATGGTATCTGTTTGTGTCCAAGGTCTGATGAATTCAACAATTCTGTACTGTTAAAAGTTCCGAGAGATTTACATAGAGGTTGCCCCTACACCAACATGAATTCTGTTCGCTATCTGTCAAATATATCATGTTGATAAATATTTAATATTTTACTCATACATGAGGACTGTGGCTCGTCTACGTGGGTCGTCGGTTCCCGGAGAGTGGTGTCGGGACGGGCCCGAGCTCAGTAAACACCAGACGAGACGTGCCACAAAACCCATGAATTTACTATTTTATTTTTTAATATCCTATATTTTTCACCTTTTTTTCTCTTATTTCTTGTTATTTTCTACACATCTATGGTGAATTTTGTTTCCTTCTTTTCCCCTGTGCATGCTCTCAATATGATCTATCTGTTGATCTGGGTACTAGATTTAGACATTAGTAGTACTCAATACCTCTTCAGTGCAAAAAGTCCTCCCACCTATTTTTTGTTTTATTCATCTATTCAAATATTAATCAGAGATGGTAGGCGTATAGTTGAGTGGGCGGGAAGCCACCTCTTCTGACATTAGACTTGCTAAGTAGTTCATCTTCATCAGGGTGAGAATTAGAGCATTGTCATGGAGAAAATACCGAAATAAATAAAATGAAATGTATACCTTGATTAATAGCTACATGTGTAATGGAGGTAGATATATGAAAGAAAAAAATAATGTCGAGGCTTAACCCAATTAAGTCAGGTCAATGCTAATTATCACCCGGCTAATCACATAAAGATCTTTTTGTGTGGGGAGAAAAGCTAAATTCTAACTAGTTTTTTTCCTGTCTATTAGACATAATATTTTTTTCAATGTGAGGCCATGGAGCACGTCTCTGCCCGTACGGACCGGGAGCCCCGGACGGAGCTGCCACGTGACTCTGCCAGCCCCGGGAATATTGATCTGTGACTGGCCTGGGAAAAACAGCCCCCCACCCTCCCACAAACACACCCACACACTCACACACTCACACATCCACCCATAGCAGCACCTCTATACCCAGTACTAACCTCCCCCCCCCCCCCTACACACACAGATCCCCAACATAATCACATCCCTGCCTCTATCATGTCCCTGGTCACCCTCCCTTGCTGCTGACTGTGGTACATCCCTCTACTGTTATACTGCTATCAGCATGCATGCTCAAAATGGTGCAGAACATCCTGGCCAAAAACACAGGGAAAATGCTACCCATGCTAACATGGTGACCCCTCAAATGTGGGTAGTGCATGGATGCATCATGCATATGTTTCGCATGATGCATGAATGCATCAATGGCAAGTGATACATTCATACATGGGACATAGTGCGGAAACTCCAGGGTATATTGTCTCGAAGGGCCGGCATGATGCATTCATGCAGCCCATGCAGCCCTGGTACTAGGTGACCGGCCAGGACTGCATTCATGCATCATGCCGAAAAAGGGTAGCACATTAAAGCAATATGCAACCCCTTAAAGGTTGAATTATACCCCGGGCAGTACCCCCCACCCCCACCCCCGCCCCCTGAAGGCTAAATTCACAGCATGACCCGACTACATGTAGCTTGTAAGTCACTGCCTCCCTCATCTGGCACTTGCTGCCTCAGTATCTCCCCTGTGAACCACTGCTGGCGAGCATGCTACATCTAAAACATTAAAACACCCCCCCCTCCCTCCCCCAGTTCTTTCCCAATCCCCTACCTTCACCCTGACTTCCCCTCTCCCCCCCCCCCTCCTCGAACTGCCCCCAGTATAACTATACCCTTGCCTGCTACCATATGCATGGACACGATGATACCATCCTGTATGCGCCTTTTAGATCTGAATGATGCACAGAACTAAAACAGCTATTGGTGACCCCCCCCCCTCTACCCTGAAACATTCTCCCCCTTCAGCAAGAACTTGTCTCCAGACTCTTCCAAGCGACAGTCATAAAATAAACGAGTCAAAAACTCGTCTAAGTGACAAAGAAGTGGGTCTTCTAGCTGGAGATAGAAGACCCACTTGGCATGTGCCAGCCCAAAACCTGACATTTGCCAGCTCTAGATTTTATTTGTGGGATGGTAACCTGACAGGTTAGACAACTTTTGACTCGTTTGTTTTATGATAGTCACTTTGACCAGTCTGGAGACAAGTTTATTTTTTCAGTGTATCTGCCCCCAGCATATCCTGTTATTATGGCCATGCACCATGCTACCCACCCTACATGTGTAAGCATGCTGTCTTTTATGTATTCTGCGAGGGTGGATCCTGAGGGTCTCTTTCTCTGAAAAAAAAATCAGATTTTTCTAATGATTTTTTTTTTCAAATTCCTGGATCCGCCCCTGAACCCCCAGCTCCATGATGGAATACCCTGAGTACTAACCCAACTGTTGGTGTCAGAAGGAGCAGAGAGGACTAGGCACACTGGTATTCTTTGGCTCCCTATACGACCAATCTCTCAGTCTATAGTGCCTATTAAACCAAGTTGGTCATTTTTTGGCTCCCTATACGACCACCCTAGGTTAATTGATATTGTCAGGTTGGCCAGTACTCACCTTAATCTTTTCAATCCTTTAAAGTGGCATTCTCACTGAGCGTTTCTCACTCACAATGCCAGTACTGTTCTAGTCTGCTATGTGGTAAGTGCGAGTGGTGAGAATGCCCCTTTAAGTCAATTTGGGTAAGGCATTAGTTATACGTTGTTTTGTCTCACCCTCAGTCATTCTAGCACTTGACCATGCCTGACCTACAGTGTGTCCCTCTGACCAACCTGGGATAGGTAATACAGACTAAGGGCCGGGGCGCTTAGACTATCAGTGCATGTAGGTCCAGGCAGTGTGTCAGCATGCTAAAGGCTGCTCCCCAATGTCAACACGGTGTGCACCAGAAAGCCGCCCCTGGGAGTGGTGCTAGACCCCCTCTGGGGTCTGCATGCAGGTGCACAACCTGCTAGAATCACATCTATACTCCTGGTATATTAATATACCATGTCACATTGTGTATCATGTGTGTGTAGCCAGGCTGAAAGGGTGCTCCACGTGAAGGTGTGCGAGTCATCCTTTCTGCTACACTGCTTATACAGTTCCCCCTATCTTAAACAATATTGTCATTAAAATTTAATATTTTCAATAGTTTCCGTGTGGAGGATCCCTTTTGAGTGGCCACTCCAACAAAAAGGGTAGCCTATGTACAATAGTTGCATTACTGATACTATTGGGTATAGTAGTCCTATATAATAATATTCTAATAGCGCTTGAAGCATGTGGCTAACTTGCCTAATTGTACCTCAAATCTCAATAAGTCAACAATACTGATCGAACCTTAAATTCAAGGTAATTGTTATCAGACATAGATAGTCGTATTATTTTGAGCTGGATAAATGCAAACATCATCATAACGATTCAGAATTTAGGGACAACCATCTGTCTCCACTATTATTACGACCTTTAACCCAAAAATGTCTAGCTTTTATATCGATGTGGGTTTTACGATGCTTTAACTACAGACATGGTTTAGTCCAGAACTGGTTAGTCTGGTACTGTAGACCTGCTTATGTCTATTTACTATAATTAATGTATGGAATAATAGTTCTGTTGGCTGCCAAAAGGGGGCAGCACTGTCACATGTAACCAGTGCATACTAGGGCACAGCAGCCTTGATCCTCTTTACTTTTTTGCTTTTCTCTCAAAAACATTACAATCACTATGTATCTTCCTTAACTCGATTACTGGACCATGTGGCATTTAATTACTATAGTACTACCTAGTAATTAAAAAGCAGAATACACATATATGGTTAAGAGTAGGTATTACGAGGAAGGAATGCATACATAGTCCCTAAGGATGAGATGAGTCTAGAATGTTCACATAATGTATAATACATGCATAACTAAATGCCATGGTTAAATAAGTATGGCCAACTGCTTGTGGCGCAAACTAGACTTGCTAACTTCCACTGTTGTAAGTATATACCTGGACCATAGAGTCTTTGTATATATATATTTTTTATTTAACCTTCAGGAAAATCAGAAAGTCAATATTGAAGAACCTCGGCAGGTCTACTACTACATGTCCAACACAACAATTAATTATATAATTATGGGCCTTGGCAAGTCTGGGGTCAAAAGGTATCCCATGAACACCTGCATGCTGATGTCAGCCTCATTATGGTTATTATCACCACTAGTGACCTGCAGGTTAAACTCATGCAGGCGGATCACCCCTCCCCCCCCCACTCCAGCCGCATACACACTCCATAGCAACCCCCTCCCACAATACACATACACACCCGATACAAACTCAGTACACCACCTACTTTCTACAAACTCAGGCCAAAAAAAAAAAGAGGAAAATGTTTATCACAACTGACCGACCTTGCTAATAGCAAACAGATCTGACCTTTACTTTTTATTTAGGTTATTTTGCACATTAACTTCTCAATCCCCTAATACTTCACCACTGTTCACTATATTTCATACATAGTACAAATACAATTGTCTACTTGTATATAGGTTACATCTCTTTGCCTGCATGATGTTATTAACCTGAAACACACCTACCCTGACTGCCTTAGCTCCGGTTTATGGACATGCTGGCTACTAGTATTCAGCTGGTCACAGCTTTGCTGACATCACTCTGGAGGCCTTGTTAAACCTTTAAGGACGCATGTTGCTAAACGGTGACATTTGTCGTCATGATGCACTAATACAGCCCCGGCGAGTAACTCGCCGGGGTTGTCTTAGTGCATCATGCCGACTCTTCGGGAGTGTCCAAAGGCCATAGGGTTGGCATGACGCTTGAATGCAGCCCTGGCGAGTTACTCGCCAGGGCTGCATTCATGCATCATGACGACCAACGGCATGATGTATAAAGGCATGATGCCATCCTCAAAGGGTTAATGCTTACTTCAGCCAAGACTATCGCCTATTACCAAAGTGCTCACACCTGTACTGACAAAACCAGGTCCAGGCACCTCCATGGATCTGAATCTATAGAATCAATATTCTATTTGGGGTTAGATATGAAAGCCCATTGTCCATGATTCATTTTTTTCATTTCTATTTTTGGATATTCTGTGGTTGGGGATGCTTCAAGCAAGGATGCAGAAGTTAGTGGGTGCAATTGAAATGTCCATGCCATGCATGCACCGTATAATTAACTCAAGTGGCCACCTGACTGCATGTCTCTCTGTCTCTCTGCAGATGTATAACTAGAAGTCTGCATTATGTAGTATTTATACACTCAAATCCTCCCCTCACCTACCATGACCCCATGTCTCTATTACCTCTCTTCCTATCCTTAGATTGCATACCTATCTGCCTCCCTGCCTGACAGCCTTGTACTGCTTGCCTGTTACTCTTGCATGCTTGCCCATTTATGCTCCTGCCTGTTTCCGTACTTGCCTGTTTGCCTGCCTATATTTATGTCTATACCTGTCATTCTGCCTGTCTTCCTGCCTGTATCTGCTTATCTGTCTCGTTTTCTGCCTGCCTGCATGCCATCCTGTCTGTCTTCCTGCCTGCATAACTGGGTATCTGTCTCCTTTCTGCCTGCCTGCCATTCTATCTTTCTCCCTGCCTGCTATCCTATCTGTCTTCCTGCCTGCCTCTATACCTGCTTATCCGTCTATTTTTCTGCCTGCCTGACATTCTATCTGTCTTGCTTATCTCTCACCTTTTCTGCCTAGTCATTCTATCTGCATCCCTGCCTGCCTGCCATCCTGTCTGTCTTCCTGTCTGCCTGTATACCCTGTTTATCTGTCTCCTTCCCTCCCAGACCCGGATCCAGGTTTTATGTACATTATTGATGAAGTAAACAAACCCCAGACTCTGTGCCCCACTTGCTGCGCATGCCCAGCGGAGTGTGACAGTGTTTGGAGGTTTGAACAGTTGTAGCAAATTCAACTCATCAGGCCTGGCACCCCTATTTGAATAGGAATGCCCTGAATGATGGATTAGGGTGAAATCCATACTGTTTTAGACCATGCTGTAGGATAGGAGATGACTCTCAAATTTGGATGAACTCAAATAATTAGAATTATTTTGGGAATCTAGAGTTTATTTTGTTCTACTTTTGGTACATAGAATTTTTGTGGATTGACCTGGTTGACTATGTTTGGACATGTCTTTTTGAGTTTACAAGGCATTAAAATTGTATAAGAAGCAGGAAGTTGAGAGTGATAACTTGGGATGACTCCGTGAGTCTTGAGAGCTCGAGATTAAAATGGCTCCCAATGGAACGTGCTGAATATGATGAGACGTGTTTTTTAAAAATGTGTATGTGTAAGATAAGTTATAGAATAAAATATATGCATTTAGTATACAAAACAGGTACTAAGGTAGTATTAGAATAAACACACGGACATTGACAGCACAGTCCATGTTTTATTCTATATGGTGTACACCCTCATTATAGGTCCTGGGGAACGTTCACAAATTATGTCATTACTCAGGGGGCAGGGGAAGATGGTCTCTCAGCTTAATAACAAAACCATACATTTTGTCTCGGCCAATAGGGTATGGGTAGGGGGGGGGGGTGTCTTGAAAAAGGGACCATCGTATGGGTGACATCTTTTGTGAACGTTCCTTTCATACTAGCAGTGTCAGTATCACTTCCCCACCCCCCCCCCCCCGCCAACCCCTGGTGGCACTACTACTAGCCAGACTAGGTCGGGGGTAGTCAAACTCGGCCACAAACTTGTCACAGAAAAAAAATGCAAAGAAAAAGATGGCAGACAAACAAAGCACCAGCATTCATGTGGGTGAGGCTGCTAAAAATAGCTGTCTTTTTTTTGTTGTTTCCATCCTCTGCGTCGTCTGCTCGAGTTCTTCTTATAAGTAGCTGCGTCTCAGTTTTAGGTCAAAGTCTGGACAAATCTGTTTTTTATGTTATTTTTCATGATTTTATGCATTTATTTTCTTTCTTGCCGCCTCTTTAGATATCTAGGTTTGGGGGATTCCCAGACTTGAGAAAAAAAACTATCTAATAACCACCCCTCCCATCTAGTGTCTCTTATTTGTTTTATTTTCCCCCCCGATTTTTTCCCCTGTTATCTACACCGCTGTCCCCACCCACCCCCTCTCTTGTCTGAAGTTGTATTTTGACAGTCAGTTCGCACATGCAACGCCTGCAAATCAATCCCTAGACATGGCCTCTCCTGTCTATTTTAGTAAATTAATTGGCGAAATGATGTGAGTTTCTGTAGCTAAAAGTTGACAACTTGTAGCTAGGTTGAACAATCTGATGTTAGATTATGTCAGGTAGTCATGGCATGCCCTGTTACTACACTCAAAAAATAAACTTGTCTCCAGACTCTTCAAAGTGATGGTCATAAAATAAACGAGTCAAAAACTTGTCTAAGTGACAAGGAAGCGGGTCTTCTAGCTGGAGATAGAAGACCCACTTGGTATGTGCCAGCCCAAAACCTGACATTTGCCAGCTCCAGATTCTATTTGCGGGATGGTAACCTGATATGTTAGACAACTTTTGACTCGTTTATTTTATGACAGTCACTTAGACGAGTCTGGGGACGAGTTTACTTTTTCAGTGTACACACCTTCAATATCCAATCTTCTAGTATTCAAAGCTTAATACTTGAGGATAATCATGTAAATGTTAGCCCCCTTTTTTATCTGACACTAGAAATTTACATAGATTTTCCAGGGGTATTTTCATTATGAGCTCTTGGTCCTCAGGGCAAAGCCTCGAAACGATTCATTTTAATAAATCCTTATAAATTCCGGTACGGATTGCTTTCATAAAGTAGGGCGCTTGTGGGGCAAATGATGAGGCCTGTGTTTCAGATAAGGCCAAAAGAAAAATTAGTTTCTGGAAACAACCATGACATACAAGGCCCAGGTCAGATTCTTGTTTTGCTTCTTTCCATTGCATTCCCAGTTTTATGGCCCGGTTGTGGGATTGGAACGGTGATTCTACGTGAAATTAAAGACGCCACTGGTGAAAGTTATGTTCCGAAAGTTGCCGGTGAATCACTGTTATTTTGACAACGTTTTTTTCACAGTGCAGGTCGGGTGAATGTATGTGAATGAAAACCTACCTCCTCTCTTTGTGGCCTTGTCATGGATACCACTTCTATTATCATTGGCCTTGTATTGGCCATTACTGGACTGAATTACAGAGAGATATCGTCTTCCCATTAAGTTTGTGGTGTGAGATTACTTTTAACCTCACGGATTTTGCAACACATCAAATTCGTTTAAGGCTTCATAGTGATTTAAGGCATTATACCCTCCGATGTCATGATGCATGAATGGACCTCTGGCGAGTTACCTCCCATGCAGTGCTTCATCCAGGCATCATGCCAACCCTACAGGGTTGATACACTCTCAAATGGTAGGCAGGATGCATGCATGCATCATGACAACAACTACGCTGCCATTAAAGAGTTAATTCAGAATTTCTGTTGCATTAATAACTTATGGGCGTTAATGTCACCTTTGGGTATTAAAGGTAACCACATCAGACAATAGTGCACATTGACAATGTGAAAGGTACAATGCAATGGCACACCTTGATGACTGTCCGTTATTCTTATCTTGTGTCATGTATTAAACACATAAATATCAGGTGATTTGGCGATTTATAAATATTTATGGGATATATTTATCAAATGCCTTCATCCTAAAAGTAACCTTCTTCTGGAACTATCCCTGGGATCTTGAACCTAGTAGTACAAGTCCCTTGTGTAGCATCCCAGTACCACTTCACGTAGACAGGAAATCTGAATGCCCTGGCCCTTAGTCTGAAGTGACTATCCCAGGTTAGTCATAGGGACATTGGTCAGGCATGACCAAGTGCTATTCAAAAATGACTGGGGCATAACAACATACGACTAATGCCTTACTCAAAAGGACCTAAAACTCATTGCAATGGAGAAGACTAAGATGAGTTGGTCAGTTCTGAGCAACCTGACAATATCACCTATACTGAATCTGGCATCTGCTGGCGAGGCCCCTTACTGTGAGGTCATTATGGTCCACACTGATAATATCAATCAAAACATAGACAACACCTAACTTAAGTGCCATTTACAGGCACCATTAATAAACTATGCATCCTCCTGGTTACCCCATTTACCACCAGTTTTACAGTTCACAGTGGAAACCCTTGAAATCATTGGGAATCCAGTCCCACCCCATATTTTATCGCCCTGCTAATTTTCCTAAGACATTGGCTATCATGTCCAGCTGTGAGCTCATTAGGGCAGCCCTTTGTTGGCCTCGCCAGCAGGTGCCAAATTCAGTATAACCTAGCTTGGTCATATAGGTACCCAACCAATTACTAGCTTTGTCAGGCACTGTACTGACTGAGAGATTGGTCGTATAGGGAGCCAAAGAATATCAGTGTAGCATCACACTTCCTTGATACACTTCACGTAGCCAGTGTTATCAAAATATGACGTATCCCTTACTCAAAGGGGACCCCTCCTATCACACTTATGCTACATATGCAACTCCTATGTTCTGTTTGGTCTAGATGTCTAACTTCAAAGGGCCATGTTCAGAAAACACATTCTTAGTGTCCAGTGCCCATGCTGAGCCAAATGTCAATAAAGCTTCTCATGTGCAGCATTTACATGTCATGTTGGCCTGGGGGTCGCTGGGGGTGACCTAGAGATGTTGTGACATGGTCTACTTCTGCATGTCACAATGTGACATGATGTGACATGATGTGTCACATTTTCACAGGACTGAGTGTGCTGATGAAGCAGTATGTTGTGACGGACCTGGTGGTGGGACATGGCAGGTGGGGTGGGAAAGCTTCCTGTTTCTTGTTGATACTGAAGGGTTAGTCATGGGTTGTATACTCCATGTATACTAGTATACACTTATTGTTAATTCTCTTAATGTCCACTCGTTAAATGACTGGGTCAGAGAGAGAGAGATTGGAGGGAGGGAGGGAGGGAGGGAGGGAGGGAGGGAGGGAGAGAAAGGGAGGGGAGAGAGTGACAGAGAGAGACAGGCAGACAGTGACAGATAGACATACAGGGAGAGAGACAGAGAGAGAGAGAGAGACAGGGAGAGAGACAGGAAGAGAGTGACAGAGGGAGACAGGGAGACAGGGGCAGATAGACAGACAGGAAGAGACAGGGAGACAGTGACAGATAGACAGACAGGGAGAAACACAGAGAGACAGAGAGCGAGACAGGTAGGGACAGAGATAGACAGAGAGACAGACTGAAAGGGTATTATAAATGGGGGGAGGGGGACTGCAGGGGACACATAAACAGGCAAGAAAGTGAAAGAAGGGGAGGAGAGCAGACCAAAGGCAAAGGCAGACAGAAGGGGACAAACAGACAAACAGAGAGTGTCAGACACAGAGAACACATCATTTTTACCTATAGACATGAGGGGTACAGATAGACACAAAGACAGATATAGCCCTGCAGACCCAGAACCACAGGACTAGACTCCACCCGTGGTCTCAGAGCAGACACAGTGAATGGACCTCTGTGCCACCAGACAAGGCAAAGAAAAGCAAACACCCCACAAAAAAAAGAAAAAAAAAAGAAAGTAAAAGACACAGCCACTCCACTTTTTCTCTGTCTAATCTCATAACCATTGCTACTCGTGACACAACACGCCCTGCCAGACACACCAGATGAAAGTGCTTTGAAAATCACTTTTGTGTCGGTTCCGGATGAGCGCGCACCCACCACCCCCTGAGGGGTGGGTGGGGGCAGGGGTGGGGCAGGGGAGTGTTTCATATAAACAGGGTTAGCAACAAGAATGGGGTTGGTTTCAAGGATGATATGATTTCAGTCGTTTTTGAGAGAATAACTGCCCTGTTATATGGCCAGACAAATGGACAGTCAGAGGTTAAACCCATTTTCAAGTAGAGAGGGTATTCATGTCCATTACTAACCAATTTGGTAAAGCATTGGATGATTTAATACCAGGCGTCTGTGAGAGATTAATGTTGACTAATATTGCCCTGTGATATGGTCAAACAAATCACAGTTTTGATAATTTAGACTGGGGCTATCTGAAAACACTGGCAATCAAGGGTAACCAGTAAGATACTTTCATGTGGAGATTGTGCATTGGGACAACGACCTTTCTGATACTACATTCCTCATAAAGAATATCACACCTGCATGGCCTTAGATTTGACATTATTCTTTATACTCTGCTTATGCAAGTATATCCAATTCTTCATCCAAATATAACCAACACGGGGGATACAAATTCTACATGGAAATGAGCAGGGGTTCATAGGCTTACAAAGACATACCCCAGAGAGTGCTTGACCAAGTGTCCAAGAGTATATCAATATAGAAACATGTTAACTACCATAATTTTAAGGCAGACCCGAGTGGCGTTATTTTGAAATTTGCATGCAACTAGCAACATCTAGGTAGTGCAACGGGGCCCTGAGGGGGAGAGGGGGAGGGAGAGGCCAATAAAGACCAATAGAGAGTGTGGGAGGGAGCCTTATCAGACAGGTGAACAGATGTTTACCCACCTGACCATATTACCAGCCAGGTCAGGTACAGGGGTATGGGTGGGGGGGGGGGGGGGGGTTGTCAGTATAGGCAGGGGGGGGGGGGGGTGATGACATGCTGTGTAAGGGTGTGTGTGTGGGGGGGGGGGGGGGGTAGAGGGAGTATAGAGTGGGGGGGGGAGTATGAAGGGAGTTGTTGTTTAGGGTAGTATTTCCATGGGGCCTGCTCGAGATCCTTCCTGCTTAAATTTGTTCTTTCTTTTTTGTTATTGCTTGTTAAATATTTTTTATTGTAGGCCTACATATAGATATCTATTCAAAAGCTAAGATATATGCAGGTGGTCGAGCTTTTTGCTGCCTCAGAATAAGTGTTGTTCAGGGTACTGGTTGCTGAGAATGTTTCTTGCTTAAATATCTTCTTGCTTGTTAGATTGATCTATTTTTATATATTCAAAAATCAAGAACATTAATTCATTAAAAGATGATATTATGTTTCAGGATGACATTCAGATAGTTGAGTCTTTTCCTCAGAGCTTTGATATCGTCCCAGATCCCCAGCCCAGATCGTATACGTTATATCTATTGGCTCCAGACCTATTAATGTATTATGTCTGCATTGATTCCCAACCTTTATTCTAGGTTCTTGGAGAGTTCCACTTTTGTGGTCAAGAATAAAGATTGATGCACGGCACATCTATACTCCACTGCTTACCACCCTCGGTTACCACCTACCTGGCTTGTATTTTACTTTACCTAGAGAACAAATCAGCATGCAATTTATATCACTCATATCACTCTAGCCTATATCATTATACGTTTGTAATAAATAGTGGTACCACAAGTAAAAAAAAGGTAAGGCACAGCTGATCATCGGGAGGGTTTGTCTTGAACCAAACTATCCTTATTGGTGAGAAACTAAAGGAGGTCAGGCCAAACAAAAAGGTTTGTTTCATTGCAATCTGACCCTATATACAGGACAACAAGCTCTCTTCTCCTTGTAACCAGATTGTTTTAACGTGCTATATGCCCTTTGTCAGCATGATGCGTGAAGCAAAATATGTTGTTGTCAAAGAAAAAAAAAGTCGAACACAAAAAAACTCAAAACCAAGATGCTTCCCCAATGTTATCTTAAGCACATTTCATTCACCTTTTAGGCCTCTAATAAAGTGTGTGTGTGTTACGTTTACACACCTACTACGCGCTTTTTTTTGCAGCCACTTTTAACGCACTTCCTACTGTAACACACTATACACTTGCACACTCTTTGCCAAAAGTGTGTTGATCTGAAAAGTGTGTTGCAAATTTGTGTGTGTGACTCCTCATGCGTGTTCCTGCAACACACTGTTCTTAGAGTGTGTCTGTCTGATTGTAGGTGTGTGTGTGGGGGGGGGGGGGGTAGTGGGCGGGGCTGACCTGTGCCCAGTGGAGCAGAAGATTGTCCTGTCAGATAAAAGACATGCATTGACGCCAGCCACTTACAACAGCTGCCTTCCCTCCTTCCTTCCTACCCCCTAACCCACCTACCTTACACACACCCTCCGTAATATCTCCCCCCCCCGATTCCTTCCATCTTTCCATCCTCCCTAATCCCTTAAGAAACATGCCAATGATATAAACAGGTTTATATCAGATCAAGCTGAAATAGTAAGACTACCTCTGGTTCACAAGAGAGTACAGCACCCGGTCCCTGCACTCTCAGACAGAAGTGACACCTATGCTCGTTCCCAAAAACGAGAAATAAGGGTGTTTTTCATACTCTTCCAATGTTCTCTAAATCAAGAAAAAGGGATATTTTTCTCAACATGACTTCTTGTTTTAAGAGAAAAAGGGGGTATATTTAGAGGCTACATTCTCTGATTTATCAAAAAGGGGTTATTTTACACACTGAACACCCACATTGAACAAGAGTTGTAGGAGGATTCACAATGTGTGGTCTAATTCACACACAAGGCAACCAGAGAGGGAGGAGAAATTTCTTAGATTTGAGAAAAAGAGGGTGGTGAAAAATGTGTCAGCGTTTTGTAGAAAAAAGGGGTGTTTTTTTACCATGAAATGTCCGCGTTTTTCCACGAAAAGGGGTCATTTTGTGGGTAAAAGGGAGTATTTTGGAGGAGAGGGAACGAGCATGATGTCATTTCTGTCCAAGAGTGCAGGGACCGGGGTACAGCATCTTTGCCACTGAAGAATTCTGTGAGTATACTCATAGTTGTTCATGGTCCCTTTTTACCAGAGCTCTGAGGTATGGGACCCCCTGGGGGATCACCCACCTCCACCCTCCTCATGGCCTATGTATGAGACTTGTGCACAGTCAAACAAAATGTAGGCCCCCTATACAAGTGACGAACCCATCAAACCTGAAACTTTGATAAACCTTTTCAGGTTATTGCTTTTCTCACATATATGGTATTGTATCCTATTATTATACATGTAGTTGGAATCTCTTCACTCATATAATACCCCTTATGGCAATGACCATTCATAGAGAGGGCCCAATTCATACCACTGCTAGGTCCAGGCAGCCCTAATGGATTCTTACTGTGTTGAAGTCGCTTTTTCTCCCATTCAGACTGACATTTTCTTTATAAAAGTAGTCACATCTATTCATAATGTGTATTTCCGTATACAGGGTTGATTCAATTCTTTGTGCTATGTCTGACCTTTCCTTCGCTCGTTCTCTCATTTTTATGGCAACAATTCTGTTTACAACTGTGAAGAGTCTGTATATAATTAGTTATTATGTACAGTCTTAACGTCACAACCCGTCCGCACTATTTCATCATAATCACTTCTTATGCCTTAAAACATGTACTCTGTTATTAAAGAGGGCAACAATCCAACAACCCAGCAAATTTGAGTCAGTTTGAGTGACTATGTGTGAGCCCCTCACACCTGCGTTGGTTGAATCAGAAATGAGTCATATAGTGTTATAACACAGCCTCACCAGCGCTGACACAAGTGTGATGTAACACAGCCTGACAAGGACTCACACATGAGTCATGACTCAACCTCACCAGCAGTCACACATGTGTTATAACACAGCTTCACCAACACTCACACATATGTTATAACACAGCTTCACCAACACTCACACATATGTTATGACACAGCCTCACCAGCACTCACACATGTGTCATGATGTCTCACAAGGAGGGGACCATATTTTGTTTATCAAATCTTTAACTTTATTGATAACATCAATTAAGCTGTTGATCCTGTTTCCATGTGAGGGTTTCTTGGATGGTTATTTCTCCATTGTTGGCTCCATTGTCCTCCTCTGTGTGAAATTCTTTTATTCTGAAATGAATCATATAGAAGACATTAGACATGACCACTGACACACATTTATCTAGTACAAATAACACTGAAAGTACTGTAAGACAACCCACCTTAGGCTACATCTGTTCTCCTTGCCTGCTTCTACCTGTCTGCATATTCTGCAATACATTAATCAGAAAACATTAGAGAAGAGTGAAGACATAAAAGACTGTGGTAGTTTATGCTACAGCAAAATTCACAATCATCTGTATGTACAAATAACACTAGGTATACTGTAGGACAACCCACCTGACATCTGTTCTCCTTGCCTCTCTCTGCCTGTCTGTTGTGAATGCTAGGTGCTATGGACTGAGAAAAAAGGAAATGGCGGGAAATTTGAAATGGACCAATCAGAACTCAGGAAACCCATATAGTGTGTCATTGTGGGTGATGATGTGTCATACTGAGTGAGAGCTGACAGGGAGTAACTCATAGTCACACGTGTGTCAGAACCTGCCATGCTTGTTCATATATCGCATGTGCCCCTATTATCACCCCCTGCAGCATAATGTATTAGCCTGTTATCAAGGGTTCTTAACTGTTTCTCATGATTATATGAGCCCATCTTGGTCACTGATCATCATATTTTTAGATTATTGTAAGGACCCAAGTCAATCAATGTCTAAATACTGTGTAAGATCTAAATGAATTCTATTCAGTGCTATGCCCCATAGAGAAAAGTAATCCTCTTTTTTGCCTTAAATATGAGGCTATATACATTATTATCGACCATCATTATGTTTCCTCTTTACATATGTTTACAGTCATATAAGTAAACAGGTTGGTAACGGGATGAGATCACTAAAAATAACATTTAACTGATACACCATCTCTGCAAACTATAAGCCATATCAGTCCATACAATTTCCATAGTCTCTTAATGCTGAAACCATGGTGATAATGCACCACATTGAGTGAGAGCTGACAGGGAATGACACATCATGACACATGCGTCATAACCACCTTGGGGGCATGGGTCAGCCTGAGTGATGCTGAGTGAGAGCTGACAGGAAGTGGCTCATAGCCACACAGTGTCCTCACACAGCTCTAGTAAAATGAGTGAGGATGCGTGATACCGAGTGAGAGCTGACAGGTACTGGAGCAAAGCCACACAGACTCACACACTGGTTCTTGTAAAATGAGTGAGGATGCTTGGTTCTGAGTGAGAGTTGACAAGGAGTGGCTCAGGATGACTCATTGCGTGATCACGCGAAATACGCTCACCATGCATCACCAATCATGACACAGGGTGGCGCCAGTTTGCTGGGAATGTGTTGATATGATTATTAGGAGTATTGCAATCATTGTTATAAGTGCATCTAACACTAAAGTACCCTCATAATGATAATTACATAGAACCCATCATAATTATACAAACATGTAGGCTTTTATATACTCATCTGAACTTTGTCTACAGTATGTTCCTGTGCTTTTTTGAACCACTAAAGAGACATAGTATAACATAATGTAGATTCTTTATGTAACAAATCTGACTTTGATATTATAAGCTTCCTAAGAGACCTGGCTTCCATATGTGTATGTTGGGAAATAATTATATATCAAGGTGCCTATAGTATAATTCTCTGAGATAGAGTATAGGTCATCATGTAAATATCTCCTCATTATAAAGCCATGATAATCATTATTATCATCTAAAACAATGCCAACGGCCACATTTTATAGCAGCATAATAATCACAGGTCTAATGCCCATAATCACCAGCAAGAAAATGGACACTTTTTTAGTAATTAACTTGTATCTATGGTGTAGGTCGAGCATAAACACCAGCTGCCTACCTGTTCTTTACCCTTGGGCTATAATGGTACCTAAATCCACCAAAACCTATATTACCACGCCTGGTGGTTGGTATTTAGGTCCTTCTTTATATCAAATACCTAAATTAGCTGGTCCATATGACCCACCATAGGTGAGTCAGATTTAGGTAGCCTAAACCCACACAACAAAGTTCCCCATATTGTTTCATGCTCTCCGCCCTCCACCATTGTTTCCCTAGGAGGGCATGGCATCAATTCCTCATATTATCGCCCACTAGTTTTGGCTAGGAACCAAGTCATGGGCGGCGCACCCATCAGGGGTCAAGGGTCAAGCAGGGCCCCCAAAGTCTCTATTTTGCTGTGACCACGGGACAAAGTCCTCCTGACCTTGGCTGAGGTTTGGTTTGACCTTGACCTGACCGTGGCCGCCGGCATTTTTATATTCACGCATGCGCCGGTGGGTCAATGAATCCGGGATGTGGACCTCACATGGTGGACAGTAGTAAAGCAGAGTTATATGTGTGAGTCTTGTTTTTCTCTCGTTTTTATATAGGGCTATCAATAAGGGATCAAATGGCTTCTTATCTATACTATTCAACTATGATGTCAACACTGTGCTGGTATCCTGTAGGGGTATT
Organism: Harmothoe impar; assembly: GCA_947462335.1. Classification (NCBI taxonomy): domain Eukaryota; kingdom Metazoa; phylum Annelida; class Polychaeta; order Phyllodocida; family Polynoidae; genus Harmothoe; species Harmothoe impar. The sequence continues at coordinate 48,840,965 of OX381719.1, read as the reverse complement.
CCCCTACCTATCGGTGGAAGCTGACATTGTAATAATATATTGCATTGTTTCTGGTAATAATGGCATTCACCATCATTGCCATACGTGTAGTATACGGCATTGTATTGCTGTTTTATATTGAAGAAAAGATGATGACACTTTTTTCCATCGAAGTGCCTGAAAATGTATGAAGTCACATCTTTGGATATGGACTAGTAAACACGTATCTTTTGGTAGAGGCATTTCCTCAATGTTAATAGTAATATATTGACATCAATACATGCAACATTATGTGTCATCAGACCACATCCTATAGGAACTACCATGTAAATTGTGAAACCAAAAACACTGTAAACTAACAGTATGTTCTACTGCCCACGTACACTAATACCGTAGTATATACAGTAAAACTGCAATAGATTCTCCTGTCCATCTAGATTTACTTCTAAAGGTGTAGGTCTATGGTAATATACAGTTAACAGGAAATATAGACATATTGTTATACTCTAACTTCACAGACGTCCTCACCAGAGAACACCGGGACATCTTCTTCAGATGTGGGCACCGCCACCGTCTGAGAGTTCTTAGTATTTGCTCAATTATTAGCTCACATCTATTTTGGTTTCAGACAGGACCATTTTTGCCCAACTTCCAGCTCTAATGAGAGGTTCTGACCTTTCGCTGTAGATTTTTAGACCATCAGTAGTGTCGTATCAGGTCGTGGGGACATTCCCCTAGTAAACACCTCCTGTGTTATAAGTATCTATAGATGTTAAGGTGCTTATACAAGACCGGCGCTTAAGGGAGTGCTCATTTTTTAACAACAGGTGGGGGGTGGTGGATTGGGGGGGGGGGGGGGTAAAAATTTGGACCCCTTGACCGGGGGGGGGGGGTGAAAAAATATCACGCGCTCCGCGCGAAATCTCACTACCCCCCCCCCCCCCCTGTTGTTAAAAAATGAGCACTCCCTAAAGTAAGTACGCTGTAAATAGTGAAACCAAAAAGAAGTCCTTTTATAGTGTAAACCAACAGTCTATTCTACCGCCCATGTACACTATTGCTCTAGTACTTGTGCATAAACTTTGTATTTACTGTAAAACTACAGTAGATTCTACTGCTTAGCTACATTAACTTTGCAGTTTACATATACAGTCAGGTACCATGTTTTTTTAATCAACATTCCTATATATACTTCAGCTAATTATCAGTTATAGGCTCAATATTCTAGTCCTACTTTTGTATTGGACGCTGTAGGCTCTCAGTTGAGAGTGGTTTTAGCGACAATGACGCTGACTTTTCTGAGTGTGTACTATACTAGCTCTTGGTCCCATGGCACTCTCTTATTGCTTGGGACAATAAATTCCAGGTAAGTAGGATTTAGAATATTGGAGAAAACGGACCAAACATGAGTGCAATTAGTGCATGGGAGATATTTAGGTCAACCACAAAAGGCATTACAGTTAAAGTTACAATTATGGCAACATAAATATCTGTTGTTTTAGAGAATTATATGGCTCTAACAGAGATGATACAGCCAGATATGGTACAACTCATAATCATGGTACAAATTAAACATAAATTATTGACACACAAATAGTAAACTAAGGTCGGCATAGTTATTTTGAGATCATAGTGGCAATATATTAGTGTTTTCTTTTTCTAAAATGAGTACTGCATGTATACGTGTTTTCTCACAGGTAAAAGATGCGGACATTTTGGTCTAAATCAACTCTATGGGTCACTCTTGCTATAGGACCATTTAGTCAAAAGAGTGCATCAGGTTGTCGGACCCTACATTTGTATCCAATTTTAAGTCAAGAAAAAAAAGAGAAAAGCCAATTTAGAGAGAATTGATGGTCCACAACTCAATGCTCCGCTTTGCAAGTCAACGCTACACACTAGAGTTGATTACCTGGTATTTTCAACGCCTAAGCCAACATGTTTTGATTTTACTTTAAGTCTATCCTACCTACCCTAGCTTTTTAGACTATGTAACCCGAAACACAATATTTCTTTAGACCCTAGAGTCAGCCATCACCACGTGTATAAATTTTTTGTGTATAACGGTCTGATTTTCTCTGAGGTGGCACTCGTAAATCATACTAACCTGGGTGCATCATACATGAAGAGCAGCCCTCTCTCCTCTGTGCACTTTTTATGCATCATTGTGCTTTGATGTAGAGGCCAGCAATCACAATCTCCTTACAGCCTGTCGTGTTGTACCCCTCGGGGGAGGCCTCAGTCTATGTGGGTGTTCCTCTCTTCCTCATCCTATGGAGGGGGGGGGGCACTCCTTCTTTCTTTGAACATGCAAAACTACAGCCTAATACTATCTTCTCATTTCATAGACCTAAAACTACATTGCATTTACAACCAGCTATATTCTTACAATATCCTGGAAAAGCGTCTCCTTTTGAACGAGTTCATAGCCACAGCCCTTCCAGTACGTGTTGTTACTTCAGTTGGTTAATCATCGCCATACGAAGTGCCCCCCTGCCCTCTCCTCTCTTCCCACACTCATGTAGGAGCATCTATACATATACAGTGCTGTAGGAAGCTCTCCCATGGAAGCCGCCATCTTGATTTTGTCCCCCATCTTGTAGTTTTAACTAGTTACCATTTGCATTCTTGCATGCTGCTTCTCATCTCAATCCAACAAATGGCAATAATGACCGCTTTGGCAGCCATCTTGCTTTCAGATTGGTCAATACATTTAACATATGAGCCATCCCAAAAGCAATTGGATGGCTGCACTATAGGTTACAACATAGGGGATGGCTTGGGTGATGGGTCAGGTGATGGCTATGGGTGATGGCGGGGGTGATGGCTAGGGCGTGCCCATCTTGCCCTTCCCCCACACACAGCACTATAATGTTGCAGGGTCGGATCAAAGTAAGGGGCTCAACCCCTTTTCTGGGGAAAATAAAACTACCATTATTATTCATTAGAATTGACATGAACAGCATGTTTATCTTGATAATATGATGTGTTCCCCTTCTGTTAGACTCCTATATTGACTGACTTTCTCTCTAAACACAACCGCTATTTGCCATCTCTCTCAACAACGATCAAAAAGACACATTGGGTGGTAGAGGTGTCAGTTTAGTGTATCAAAGAGGTCCTTGTTTATTATCTGTACCTAGTTCAGTGACGCTGCTAAGTTAAACTATAAACACTATCACCAATCACTTGAACTAGTTATAAAAAGTACACCCTTTGTAATGACAGCTTGGCGTATGAAGAGGACAGGGTCTTCTGCTGATACTATGTATTGTGATCTACAATGTCTCTGCACCAATCGGATTGCTGCATTTACTCAGTCCAGGATTGTTCCTCTGGTGAAACTCAGAGCATGGACACCCTTCAAAATCAAGGGGGGTTCGGGGAAATGGGTGATGTCATTTATGTACTCTTTTGAAGCAGTCCACACCTCCCTGTGAGTGAGTAATAAAAAAATATTTTTAAAAAAAGGTGGCTGTTAGAGAACATTCACAAATAACGTTTGTCATTTGAGCTTGGAATTACCCAGAACTTGAAACACCAGTAGACTATCTTTCATGCAACCATTTGTAAGTGGAAGAATGCCCTTTTTAGGGCGATTCTTGCAATAAAATTTTCAAACTCAAACTCAAACTCAACGTCACCGGCCAGGGGTAGAGGGCGGGGGGGGGGGGGGTTCCATCGGATTTAGTAACGGATCATGACCCGGACCATGCATTTTTTAGACTTCTTTTTTTCGGCCAGAATAGGGGCAGGGGTGGTTGTCTTGAAAAAGGTACAAAAACAGGTTACCTGATAAGTGAACGTTTCCCAAGCTTACTAGAGGAGCTTTGGTGAAATTGTTGCTTTAATTCGTGTGGTAATGATGATACCAATATATAAAGTGGTTAGGCCAAAAAAAAAGAGGTTTGTTTCAGGTAACCTGGGAAGAAAACAAAGGGTCAATAGATCGGATTTTTTTTTTTTTAAGCATGAAAGTACTAGCCAGCCTCTCTGAATATTCTACAATTGACGAGAAAAGGGTAAAAACACGAAATTGTCTCTAAAGTTATATAAAAAACGTAGGGTCGGCCATGTCTTGATAGGCACGGTGAGGTGACCTGAAACAAACCTCTTTTTGCCTTCTGAAGACAGTCACAGTGTAAAAACTACAATTGAAGAATACAAATAGTAATCCTTTTGGCCACAAAATGCACACTGACATAATTATATCCTCATTGATAGACAATAAAAAGCAGGGAGCTCTACATATATTATACTCTAGTGTGTAAGTATTGACGTTATCATGTTATCATCCTGTCTGGGATGTCTGCCCTAGACGACATAGATCTTTACTAATGGGATGAGAGGACAGAGGGCCGAGGGGGATGGGCATGGATTCAGTCTGGTTCAAATGTCATATCTAGTCAGAAAAAAGCGTGCATATCCAAAAGCTGTGTCATCTTGATTCACCTTTGAAACAGATTCCAGGGATGAAAGTCTTCAGGGATTTCCCTGATTTGGGGAACTTTCACAAATGATGTTGTCTATATTTTGAGACCTTTTTCAAAACCACTCCTCCACCCTTTCCACGACCCTGGCCCATTTAGTCTATAGAAATGTATGGCCCGGCTCACGATTCATCACTAAATCCAAGTTAGAAAAAAATCCCAACCGTCATGTTTTTAAGGGATTTTTTTTCTTTTTTTTGGGGGGGGGGCTTACATTGATACTGAAAGACTGACCCACGTATAGCAAGAAAGACATCGCTTACATCACCAATGAATGGAAACTTATAATGTGTGGATTTCTGTCTTTCAATGTTTTTCTCATTTCTGTTAAGTCTCAGCTCAATTGCGTTCCCCTTCTCCCACAGCCTGGAACTCAATCACACTTAGCCTAATTCATTCTTTCTTTCTTGGATATTTTCCTTTCTTTCTGGCTGTTTTTTCTTTCTTTCTTTCTCCTTTTTCACCAACTGATTGCATCCAGTGAGTTGGAACATCTGGCGGTGAGAGGTGGGGGCCTTGTGGACGGGTGCCTTCACGTTCTCCCTCTCAGAGCTGGTCTGCTCGTCCACTGAGGCTCCACACTGAAAAAGTAAACTTGTCTCCAGACTCGTCAAAGTGACTAACTTAAAATAAACGAGCCAAAAGTTGTCTAACCTATCAGGTTACCATCCCACAAATTGAATCTAGAGCTGGCAAATGTCGGGTTTTGGGCTGGCACATGCCCAGTGGGTCTTCTATCTCCAGCTAGAAGACCCGCTTCCGTGTCAGGGGCTTCGGGTTATTTTTCTACCATTTTGACATCGCCTTATGGGTGGTTATAAGTCAAAAGTGGAGGTGTAACTTATTCCATTTTATAGCAACATTGACGCTGCCCATCAAATTAACATCATGTTTTTCTCCCCAGAATTGGGACATTGCTTTAGACACGTGTATAATTATGTTCCTACAAGCTGGCACTAATGAGAATAGTGTTATGATGTGTGATTATGTGTCATGATCCTCTGGGGCCATACAAAATTTACACATAGTACAATCTGAACTATAAATCTATCACGCAGACATCGCGCATCATCACACGATATTACACTAATTCCCTGGGTGCTTTACCACCAATCCTCCCTGACACCTGACACCTTAGCACTTTGGGGGCAGCATACTGCTTTAATGTGCTATGTCCCTTGTCATCATGGTGCATGAATGCAGTCCTAATGCATTTACTCACCAGGGCTGCATCCATGCATCATGCCAACCCTCCAGGAGTGTATCAGCCTCATAGGGTTTACATAAAGAATGAATGCAGCACTGGTGAGTTACTCGCCAGGGCTGCAATCATGCATCATGGCGACAGACCATTAAAGCACTATGCAGCCCTTAAAGGGTTAATCCAAACATCTCTTCTTCAACCCCTTGACTCTGACCACGCCCACTACACAGGACTAGAGCAGGTAGCCTGTCAATCAAAGTCAACTTCCACAGCAGGCTCCTGCCACATTTGCATATTGCCGTGAAGACACCATGTCTCACGAGATTTGGCGAGATCACAGGCCGGGATGGTATATGGTATCACCAAGGTTTACTAGAAGCAAGCAGGGGGTGACAGCGACACGCCAAAGATTACTGGTCCACACATGAGATAGTGCTTGTGCTAGAAACGTGTTAGGGGAATGCTCACAAATGGTCTTTTTTATAACCTCACTCCCTTTGCACTATTATTTGATAGATTTCGAATTTGTCGAAAGTCGCCAGGTTGTTTAGATTATAGACTGGCCTGCATCAGTGAGAACTCTACACCGCCACGCACTACCTCCCCCCCCCCTCCTCCTCCCCTCCCCTGTTGTTCCCACTTAGACAGTTGAGAAAAGTATAGTTGAGAAAAGTTTATTTTTTTTGTCTTTATTCAAATTCTAGGACTTGAGCAAGTCTAGAATTAGACAGTTGAGAAAAGTATAGTCGAGATTTTTTTTTTTTTTTTGTCTTTATTAAAATTCTAGGACTTGAGCAAGACTACTTAGATTATTGTACCAAGTCGAAAGGTTGCCTCGAAAACAAGCCATGCAGGTCTCTGGTCGCCTATTATTGCTCCTCTGCAGCTACTCCCAGAGATTCCCTGGATGATTGACAATGTGTATAGGATGTTTATCTCAGAGTAACCTGTTTCGCTCTGGTGTGTTAAACGTTGTAGATTGTCAAATTAGTACTATAGACGATAACCCAAGGAACAAGGCCCCAATGAATGTGATATGCAAACAAATGACGATACAAAGATGGACTATAACAATAGTTATTATCAAAAGGTACATTGTGCTTCATTCGTTGTATCATTAATGTTTTATAATATTGTGCCATGACATCCTTGAAAGCTACAGCTAAAATAAAAGCTAACTGCAAGATCATGAGAGAATCAGGAGATTTGGTGTACTAATGTTGACTTTTGAAAAATTCAGCCAAATGTACGAGCCAGTATTGGGACATACAAGTGTCCTTTGTTAACATGAGGCCCCTTCTACAGTGGCAATAGTATCCTATTTCAGTAGGATAGGGTGAGGAAATACACACAGTAAAGATTGAAAAGATTAGAGGGAATAATATATAAGATAACCACTAAGCTATACCCTGTACTCTGCATGAATGGTGACTGCCGATTGTGAGACGATATCCACACTTGTAAGTTTAAGGCCACACCAACACAAATATATATCCTGATGATTCCAGACTCGGCCAGCATATCTATCCTACCAGTAACGTTCAGGGGCGGACCCAGGAATTTGAAAAGGGGGGGGGGTCCACCAAACACCAAAGTAACAAAAAGTGACGCGCTGCGACTCACGGCGAATCGAATTTTCATTTAAAAAATCCTTTTTTTTCAAAAGGGGGGGGGGGGGGCAGACCCCCCTGGATCCTCCCCTGCAGTTGAATATATACAGCATAGGAGGCCGGAGCACTGTCGGGATGGGACTCTTGTTAGAAAATGACAACCCCCTTACCCAACAGAACTCATATATCTCTTGTATGAAATATGGAGGAATATGCGGAGTTTTCCCGACAGTTTGCCCGCAATAATGTGGTAAACTGTTGCTATGTAACAGTAAAATATAGGCCTACTATGAACTAATGAAAATGAGATTCTGACCATGTTATACTAAACACAATATTACTTTCTATTGGCCTTATGGGGATGGACAAATTACTGTGAGTCACACCATGACATGTGTAGAAGTCCATGCCTTGTGTGCGCTGAGTGCTTCATAAATCCACACCACTGCAATATCAAATTCACCCGCTCCTCAGATAAATCTGTCCTCCAGCATAGAGAGGCCCTCTGTTAGTCCTTTAAGGGCCGCATCGTGCTTTAATAGTTTATTGCATTATTACGTCCTTTATTGTCATGATGCTTGAGGACAGAACTGGCGAGTGACCAGCCAGAGCTGCATTTTAAAAAGCATCATGTCGACCCTATTGGGTTGATACACTCCTGAGGATGGCATGATGCATGAGTGCATCCCTGGTGATTAGACTCGCACACGCTACAAACTAAATGCATGCATCATGCCGACCAAAGGGCATCTTGCATTAAAACATGATGCTGCCATTAAAGGGTTAAGTTAACTTAACGGGCTGTATAAAAAGCGCCTGGTGCTATTGTTAAAGTCTATTAAGGAGCGGAAGGTGGGGTCAAGGGGCAGGAGGAGTGTTTGTGGGTACAAGGGCGCATTCAACCCCCCATGCTAAGAATCTAATTAATAAAACCAAGTGTCTCACAAAACCAACGTCACAAGATAACCCCCCTTGGGGTCTGCCTGAGGGATCCAGGTCGCCCACACTCTTGTGGTGTAAATCTATTTGGATCTTTACAACGTGTCATTTTCTTGTATTTCTTTCTGTTTCTATTTTTTACTTCAAATCCTTTCAATTCACTCCCAGTATATGTTTTACAGCTTAGAAGGACCATGTATGTATACCATTACATGTACTCAATAGGTATTAAAATAGTCCGCAACCTATGTATAAAAAGGGTAATTATGGTTTAGTTTATTCCCATTTACTGTCTCACAATGTAACTATATCAAACTCTACAAGTGTTTAGTGCTTTACAGTGCAGTATATGTTATGTTCCAAAAACGATGACATTTAAATTTCTTTAAAACATATGGCAACATGATTGACTCACCTGAAGCTAAAAGGCGCTCCGCAAGAGCTTCTATAAACAGATTTAATTACCTTTATAACCTTACAAAGGATATTTAGAGCGTAATATTAAAAGCCTTTGTGTGGTGACTCATTTGTACTTGAGAAATAACCCTTTACTAATATGATATGGGTCCCTCTGTAGTAATGATGCATGCATACTACATTTATTCATTATATCCATAGCGAGTCTACTAACCAGGGCTGCATTACTACATCATGTCGACCCTATATGGGAGTGTATCAACCCCATTGGGTCGGTATATGATGCGTCGCTGCATTCATGCATCACGACAGCCAGTGGCATAGCACATTAAGTCGTTATGCAACCCTTAGATGGTTAAGAACCACCCCTCCCATATATATATATATATATATATATATATATATATATATCATTGCACTTCCATCAAAGCCATAGATGTGTTGCAGAAACAGAAAAGCTAAAGTGAATAAAAAATATATCACCGGCTGCAATCTATCCGCTCTTTCTGGGTTAACTCGTTGTAACGGGTCCGTGTGATCCCCAATGCATCATGGGTAAAACAAGGCGCCCTCAGGGGTGTTAGTGAGCCCCTTTCTCCGCCAGGTGGAGTCGGCGCTGGTTCGGGAGGTCACCACCAGGTGTCTAAGGTCAGTGCTCACAGATGGTACTCTTGTACATCCACCAGGGGGCGCATACCCAGTGGGCACAGAATTCAGTCCAACGTTGAATCAACCATGAATCAACATTGAATCAACGTTGGCAACCAGTTACCAATGTTGATTCAATGTTGTGTGCCCACTGGGTACTGGGGGCCTGTCTGGGGGTCTGTGGACACAAAATTCAGCTCAAAATTGAATCAACGTTGAATCAACATTGAATCAACATTGACAATTTTAAATGTTGATTCAATTTACAATTGCCAATGTTGATTCAATTTTCTGTGCCAACTGGGCCACAGGGCCAGTCCCCCGGTCCACACTGGGCACAGATTATTGATTGAATCAACATTGATAACTGGTTGTCAATGTTGATTTAATGTTGGTTCAATGTTGACTCAACCTTAAGACTTAACTGGTGTCCCCACAAGCTGGCCTCCAGCCTCCAGCTAACCTGTTAAGAGATTGTCATAATGAAGTCACAGCAATCACACTGGAGGCCTTGGGGATCCTCTACCTTTTATCAAAATGGCACTGGGTACACCGTAACAGACCATTCTGACCGTTAAAACAGAACTAGACTAGACTCACATGAAGTAAGAAGAGGCAGGACACGGTTCTGGGTCTTGGAAGGTTGGGATCCTTTTCATCTTTACCTCTCAGCCTTTTGGCAGAGGACACTAAATCTTTGTTCAAAGTTCTCCGCAGGTAATACTAGCTCCTACCTGGGGGGAAAATATGCTGGGGAGGTACTCAGAAGGATGCCACTGCTAATTTATGTCAGTTTTGAAGTCTTGTCTTTGAGAGGAGTAAGTATGTTTTTGAAGGATGGTCTGGCTTGGTTATGTTACCCCATTTAACTTTAATACCTGAGTTCAGGTAGATTGCAATCTAAAGATGGGTTGACTTATTCATGTAGATGACTAGGAGTAGGTTAGTGTTATCTATAGTAAGATGCTTCTACCTGCATCTACAGTATACAAAATGGACATTGATATATGTTCTACAATCGTGATAATACGGGTGCTATGACAAAACTTATAGTCGAATATCAAATACCAATATCAACTGAATTAGGGCCATATCCACCGTTGAATTGAGAATTGTTGCACTTGAAGAATCGCAGTACAAAATGTTTATCCTAAAGACCTAGACCTTAGGCCGACCTTAGGCAGACTGATGAAAGAGTTGGTGAAAGATGGGTACCTCATGACAACAAGAAAGCTCATGAAAACCATAAAATATATAAAAATATATAAAAAATATTTGAACAAAAAGTACAACATGCAACTTTTGGCATCTGTTAAAATTCACTAGCGGATAGTCGACACCAAGAACATGGGGTGGATCCATACCCTGGGGCGCTCCTCCCCCCTAGTTTTAATTTACCCCGCCAGGTGGCTTCCACATCTCGCGAGAACACGCCTGGAGATCACGTGGGTGCTAGGGGACCTGTCAAACAGTCGCTGGTACCTAGCGTCAAGGGGTGAGCTGTGTATAATCAGTACTCGACATGTCAGTAACCAGCGAAACCGGATGTCTCAACACGCATGGACAACGCGGGCCTTCTGGGAAGGGTCCCTGCTCCCAATGATCAACATGATCGTTGAGTTGGTAGTTTTTTTGTTCCAACCTGCGTATCTCTGTCCCAACCTGCGTATAAGTATCTGCCACAACCTGTATGAATCTCTGCCCCAACTTGCAAGTTCACATCAGGAAAACTGAGGAATTGAAAACATTTCAAAGTCCATTGTGTACTTTGGTTGCAAGTTTAATAAGAATCTAATGATCTAAGTTTTAATGAAACGTGTCTAATATTTAATTGAGGATACATGGCTACAGTGGGCAGTGGTTCAAGGAGATGGTTGTATAATTTGCTAATAAAGCTGGATTTTAAGATGGTTAATGAAAATTCTATTATTGGAAACTACTAGGCCTATTAAGCTAGGAGCTGTCTGGAAGCACCCAGACATAAGGGGGGGCAGTCTCGAGCATGCGCAGTGTGCAGTAATCCGATTAGTGCTGCCAAACACCTTGTCATTTGTTCCTAGTAGTATAGATCCCCCATAGGACGGTCACTGTGTCAGACCTGCTACAGTAGGTGTAAATACAATGCTTCTACTTTATGTGTGTTTTTGGGGGGATGGACACTAATTCAACCGCAAGCAATACACATGTAGCACATCACAGTGGACACAGAATGCAGTTCAACGTTGACTCAACGTTGAATCAACATTGATTCAATATTAACAACCATCGATAAATATTGATTCAATTTTGTTGGACCCACTGGTTTATGCTGTTATTTTAAAGGAGAGGGAACCTTGATCATTACAGTGTGTTTGAAATGTAGATTGTTCTGTCCATTCGACTACATGAATTATACATACTTTTTGAATTATCCAAACAACTGGTGGTAATGAATAAACCACATAGTCTCAACAGTTATGTGAGTTGGTATTCATGTCATAGTGAAAAGTCATGGCCAAACTTAGTGGTATAAACATATAATTATATGTATAATATATATATATATATATATATATATATATATATATATATATAATATATATATATATATATATATATATATATATATATATATTTATATATATATGGTTAGATTTGGCAGCCATCTTGGGGCCTACCTGATATAGCTATTTGAGAGTGTATATTTCATTAACTAACCGCACAGGTGGGTATGTGCTATTTATATCTGGTAGGACTCGGAGAGAGGCTGGAAGGAATATGACCAATGGCTATAGGCCAAATAGAACTACTCTGTCTCAGGTAACCCACCCTTATGGGAACGTTCACAAATGACGTCACCAGCTACTGGAAAGCAATTAATATGAGGACTGTTCAATTCTCATAAGGCCTAAAATAATTGTGTCCCAGTAACATGGCTGAAAATAAACAGGGTCGGTAGGTCGGATTTCTAAATTTTTTGTACATTTTTTATTGGTCAAAAAGTATCAGGATCTTTACCAGTAGAATCCTCCGCCTAGCCTAGATACTTAAGTCTCTGTCATGTTCATCATAACACCTGAAACCTTCCTCTTTTAGTCATGGCCTGGGACCCATGTGGTTGCCCCGTGCCACCTTGCAAGGAATCTGTCTGCAGACCTTGTGACCTTTAGTGTGTGCTCCCTGCCACATCTTATCACAATCTAAACACTGATGGGCCGCATAGTGCTGTAATGCATCATGCCCTTAGTCGGCATGATGCATGAATGCATGATGCAATAATAGGTATTCTGAGACACCTTTATTACTGAATTATTATTTCTCATGGAACTGCAATGTCTGAAAATGAGCCCACTTGTACTTGTACTATCCAATACCCCCTTCTTTTTTTGCCACCACTGCAAACTTTATTTTCATGTATTCCTGAAATGGCAACTTACTTTAGAATGATTGTATTCATAAAACCCCATTTTGTGCGCTCTTGTCCTTCCTTACACCTTTATATATAGTACATTATTACACTATTTGAATCAATATGGACACAGTGTCACTGCTTCTCTAAATTATGTATCCATTGCAATCCTTATAACTATAAGTGATCGTATTGTACCAATCTCTGTGATGGCAATTTGAAGATTAGTAAAACCCTAAAAAAAGTATTTAACTATTTCACACTCCATCCACTGTGGATATCCTGATTATAACAAGGTGTGTCTAAAACCATGCTAAACGTCATGAAAAAAGATATATTGTTTTAACCTGCCATGTCGAGTGCTCTTGACACAGTTTTCCCACTGCTGTATCCTTTTAGTATCCTCTAAAAGTACTCTTACAGATTCAAAAGTGTTTGAAGATCAGGGGGGAAAGCCTGTTGACACCTAGTCTGGGCCCTTTCCCTTATCTTCAGTATTAAAATGTAAAATGTCCTGCTTTGAGTATTTAGGAACACTCACCTCCTATGCTTATTTCGTAAATCCCATGCTGTCCGTCCTTAGATCTGAAATAGAAATGATATCTCATTATAATCATACTTTAAGTTGAATATTTTTATAGGCCTAACCAGGTAGTTACTTTCCAATAATCATTAGAAAACTTCATCGATAATTAGGCTGTTCGCATATTTATATAAATCGATTTAAGTAAAAGTCATTACATAAATAACTTGCATCTAATTCATTATTTGTAATCATTATACACTATTAAATACACGATTAAACGTGCATTTAACATTGCTCTGTTTTCCTCTTCCATACACAAGCAAACATACTCCATACATGTATCACTGAAATATGATTATTATTACATAAATAGCATAAATATGTATGTTTTAAACCAGATCCTTAGAAGTTGGATACATCTGAACCCGACTGTAAAAAGTACAGACTGAGTTTCCAGACTCAAGTGGCTTGAGTGTCCGGCTCTCCCATTTGACAAATATCTTGTGTCTGGGACGGTTCATTTTCTTTGATTCATCATGATATTTGTTCAGGATAAAAAGTAAATACACAAGAAAATAAGAAAGTCAGTGAAATCATGAGTTATGTGTCACAACAGAAAACAGGCCTGAACACGAGAGCTTCTATATTGTGTCCACATATTATAGGGTGACCAAACCCTAAAGTATATTTCCATATTAAATACCCATCTATCCAATTATCAATTGTTTTGCTTCACAATTTATTGTTTACCATTCTGCTTAGAAATCCCAGTGCTAGTATGGCTGGTGTCTATAGTGTACGTGATGTAAAGTCTCTGTAAATACAGTGTACAGTGGTCGTGTCTGGGACATAAGGCACCATGGGATTTCCCACCATTCGTCATAGCTAATTCGGTATGGCCAATAGTGTGTGTGTCTGTGTGTATGTGTGTGTTTGTGTGTGGAAGGGGGGGGGCATGGTGTCTGTGAGTGTGTCAAAGCCTCTAGCCATAAGATAAAGTGCTGATGTATAACTGTGTGAATGGTCTTGTCATGAGCTAATATAATTTCTAAGTGACAGGTTGTGCCATGAGATAAGTGACAACATGTAGCTGTGTGGCTGGTCATGTCATGAGCTAAGTGACTATAGTCATGCCATGAGGTAGGTGACAGTGTATAGATGTGTGACTATTGTCACGCCAAGAACTAACTGACAGGGTATAGATATCTGACTGCTCGTGCCATGAGCTAAGTGACAGGGTATAGATAACTGACTGATCATGCCATGGGTTAAATGACAGGGTATAGATATCTGACTGATCGTGCCATGAGCTAAGTGGCATTGTATAGATATCTGACTGATGGGGCCATGAGTTAAGTGACAGGGTATAGATATCTGACTGATCGTGCCATGAGTTAAGTGACAGGGTATAGATATCTGACTGATCGTGCCATGAGTTAAGTGACAGGGTATAGATATCTGACTGATGGTGCCATGAGCTAAGTGACAGGGTATAGATATCTGACTGATCGTGCCATGAGCTAAGTGACAGGGTATAGATATCTGACTGATGGTGCCATGAGCTAAGTGACAGGGTATAGATATCTGACTGATCGTGCCATGAGCTAAGTGACAGGGCATAGATATCTGACTGATCGTGCCATGAGCTAAGTGACAGTGTATAACTGTGTGACTGCAAGAGGCCAAAGGTTGAGCTGATGTCACCCACAGTAGACCCACAGAGGAAATAACAGGAAAGGAGGTTGTTAGTGCTCCTGGCTGGTCCAGACGGTACTAGGATCCTAGGCCCTGAGGAAGTTTGGCCCCCTGAGGGTCGGCCCTGAGGAAAGTTGGCACCCTGATGATAAGCCCTGATGAATTTCGGCCCCCTGATGATAGGCACCCTGATTTTAGGCCCTCCGGAATTTAGGCCATTTTTGAGCAGGTTATGACTAAATGTACTATTCAAACGACCAATCACCTAGCACCCAACAATTGAATGGCTCAAGGCAGGTTATAGTAACATCCAAACACCCAACACCTGTACACCCTACCCTATCCAACACCTGACCACCTAACACCACCGACCACCTAACACCCGACCACCTACCCAACGTCCAAATACCCATCACCCTACCCAACATCCAAACACCCAACACCCGAACACCCTACCCAACGTCTGAACACCCAACACCCGAACACCCTAACCTACCCAACATCCGACCACCCAACACCCGAACACCTATCCAACATCCGACCACCTAACACCCGACCACCTATCCAACATCCGACCACCTAACACCCGACCACCTACCCAACGTCCAAATACCCATCACCCTACCCAACGTCCAAACACCCAACACCCGAACACCCTACCCAACGTCCAAACACCCAACACCTGAACACCCTAACCACCATCCAAACTACCAACATCCATACACCTATCCAAGGTCCAAACACCCTACCCAACACACTTACCCAACGCCCAACACAGGGTATTTTGGCGGGAGATGGCCAATCTCCCGCCAAATCAGACAATAACATCCTGTCTTCTCACACCCATTAACCCAACATTCGAGCAGCTTATTTGTCACAAATGTCTATGTCCATGTCACGACCATTCATCTCACACCTGGCCACCCTACCCAACGCCCATACATCCTACCCAACGCCCATACATCCTACCCAACGCCCATACACCCTACCCAATGCCCATACATCCTACCCAACGCCCAAACACCCTACACAACGCCCATACATCCTACCCAACGCCCATACACCCTACCCAACGCCCATACATCCTACCCAACGCCCATACACCCTACCCAACGCCCATACATCCTACCCAACGCCCAAACACCCTACCCAACGCCCAAACATCCTACCCAACGCCCAACACACTTACCCAACGCCCAACACATACACCAAACACCCTACATGCTGGTAGTATCACCTGGTCGGATGTTAGGTTCTAGGTGTTTGAATGGCCAGATATACACCAAAACATGCCTGGTAGGATGTTGGGTTGCTGGGTGTTTGAATAGCCAGATATACACCAAAATATGCCTGGTCGGATGTTAGGTTTCTGGGTGTTTGAATGGCCAGATATACACCAAAACAATGCCTGGTCGGACGTTAGGTTTCTGGGTGTTTGAATGGCCAGATATACACCAAAACATGCCTGGTCGGACGTTAGGTTTCTGGGTGTTTGAATGGCCAGAAATACACCAAAACATGCCTGGTCGGACGTTGGGTTACTGGGTGTTTGAATAGCCAGATATACACCAAAACATGCCTGGTCGGACGTTGGGTTACTGGGTGTTTGAATAACATGCATTACTCTATACATAACCTGCTTTTTGAAAGTGGACGTTGGAATATGTATGTTAGGTACATGGCCTATCTTCAGGGGGCCTAAGATCAGGATGGCTGAACATCAGGGAGCTGAAGATCCGGAGGGCTGAAGCTCAGGGGGCCTAACATCAGGTGGCCGACCATCAGGGGGCCTATCTTCCTCAGGGCCTAGGTGCCGCACACCGGTCCGGTCACACTCTCCGGGCGGATATGAGGTGACCATAACAATGTGTTTGGGGATTGTTCTGATGTCAATCTATGACTAACATGCAATGTGAATGGCTCCAGATGGTGGATTATCTACAAATTACTGCAATTTTGATATTATGTTTAAATAATCAGTTTTGCACATTGTATTTTTCTCTGGGTGGTGGTAATACTTTACTTGTCTACTAGTTAAACAGGGGCATTTTTTGTGACTTTCAAAAGGACTGTACATGTATATACTTCAGAAAGGTTCAGGGGTATGGCAAGGGTTATTGACCAGTAGAGGGGGGTGGAGGCTTGTTGGGTCTTATTTCATTTTCAACAAGAGTTCCTGGGGGTCGGGGCCCCTCGACCTTCCTCCCTCCTGGATCCGCCCAGGCTGTCCGACCCTTATGATAAGCTTTAAGGACGCATGTCGCTAAAAGATGACATTTGTCGTCATGATGCACCATTGAAGCCCTGGCAGCCCTGGCGAATAACTCGCTGGTGCTACATTGGTGTATCATGCCGATCTTTCGGGAGTGTCTCAACCCCATAGAGTCGTCATGATGCCTGGATGCAGCACTGGTGAGTCAATCGCCAGCACTGCATTCATGGGCATGATGCCGCCCTTAAAGGGGTAATACTTTGTGGTAAAGGCCTTTAGTTGTGAGAAGGAGGAGTCGACATGGAGACGCCTATATTACTTCATCTCTTACAGAATGGAGCTAACCATAACCACAACTGTTACACGGATCAGGTACTTCACACCGGGCCCTGTTTCACAATGTGGTCAACCATCATGAAAATGTTTTACAATGTGGTTAGCGATCATAAATCACCTCATGTCACCATTCTTGGAATAAGAATTACTTTTTGCCGTTTCCGGTTACATTTAAGCTATCACCATTATGTATTACATTTGTATATACTTATAAATGCTGAGTTTCTTTCCCAAGAAAATTATAGAGAAATGGTCCTATAGATGTTTTTGAAAAGATGGGTAGCTTTCCCTTAATTGAACGGAAGGCAATTTCTGACATGCTATTTATATCAGGATCCGGTTTTGTTGTAAACAAATGAGATAATAAGGGAATCAATTAAGACATTCTGAATTATTGAAAATGGCCTCGATCGTAAAAAAGAGAGAACGGTTCCCAGAGGATAGCGCTTTTCTCACGTGGTTGAATCCTTTGTAAATAATCTATCCTATCTTCATTTTTTTAAATTGAAAAGACCTTGTTTCAGTGATAACCACCTTAGATAATACAACTCAAGTACAAAGTTCATAGCATTTTAAACGTACATGATAAAGGCTCAAAAACAAGTGCCTCTCCCCAAGGTTAAACCCTTAAGGACGGCATGACACCTTAATGCATCATGCCCTAGGTCTCCATGATGCATGAATGCAGCCCTTGCGAGTAACTCGCCAGTGCTGCAATCAAGCATCATACTGACCCTATACGGGGAGCAGCATGATGCACCCATACAGCACTGGCGAGTTTTGGTGCATCATGACAATAAATGTCATATTTTAGCGACATCCGTCCTTAAATGGTTATATAAAATGTACTATAGAGAGAGATAAAGGGCAACATGCAGACGCCGAGGCGGTTTTCTATACATGTCAAAGTGGCAAATTGCTTGGTTATTGAAGGCTAGGCGCCAGCTCCTGATGTTATCGGGATCTTACCGCCGTGACATTGGTTCCACATAGGGGAACAATGTCTTCAGATGGTGTTATATGCTCCATGCTACATGGACTATGAAGGACATAAATATCCAATTTGTCTATGTGTGTGTATATATACTTAATTTAAGGCCAGTTAAAGGAAAGGGTTTCTCATCACCAAGCACTGAGAAAATATGATGATTTCAAGCCCCTTTTGAATTGAATATTTTGCTATTTTTACTGAGAGACTTTTCGCAAAGAAATTTCACATTTTAGTAGCTAAGTTTTTATTGATCCATGAAAGTTCGGAAGATGTATGTTACTATTATCTATGCCAATATGTGTCTCTTTTTTTCCTTTTTAAAAAGAGTTTTCACATATTAATTCTATTGCGGTGAAAAGAAGCCAGTATTTTTCTTGGAGCACTTGGCTCAATGGTGGCTTTTAATTAGTAGTACACTGAGTGAGTGGTGCACTTTAATGAGTACATCCTGGCTATGGGAGTGTTGTTCAATTCTGTGAATTGGTGAATGAAATAATAGACACACAAAGTAGCTTGAAGAATTGTTAAGTGCATGGTACTTTCCCTTTCACCCAACCCCCACTCCAACAATATACCCCCCTCCCCACCCATCCATTGCATTTGTCTATCTCTCTCGCTTTCCCTCTCATCCAAAAACCATATAATTTACAACTCAATGTTAGGCCATTGTATGCACCCATGCCTAATGCATTGCTTTATAATCCAAAACAAAACAGGCATCATAACTAAATTTTCATTTCATAATGAAAGACTCGCAGCAAGCTTGCAGCCAGCCTGCCTTTTACTTCACACCTCCCAAGCCCCGCCCCTATCCTGCCTACCCCCCTCTCATCCCACCCCAACCCCTATACGTTTGTACACAATGTTCACAAATGACGTCGCCTATTTTGAGACTATTCTGCCCCCGCCCCCACCACCACACCGTGTCACCATTTCGCCTTTTCGGGGGCAAAATTATTATTGGCATATAAATATGCCAGCCTGGGTCACGTTTTTCCCCTCCCCCAACCTACACACTACAGGTAACGTCATTTGTGAACGTCCCCCTGTGGAGTCACGTTTTGTCCACATGCTACAAAGCGTCCACACCCATTATCAAACTCTTTGAATAAACTTCATTTATTTCTTCAGACAAGAAATTTGCAAGGTTGATTATTTAATAGTTCTAGTAAGTTCATTAACAGATATATCATTGGATGACTGAATCTCTCAGCCTGGTGATTCATAGTACATAATATAATAATATGTAGCCTACAATAATACCATAATAAACTGTAACTGATATTTCTTGTCTAGGTGGGTTCTAAAGTTGCCTCTACGGTGAAACACATCCATGGAGCAAAGAAATTATACTCCAACTGAGTCCAAGTGAAAACACAATTCATTTTAACAGCACCAACCTGTGTCTTTCCTTGACCTATGGACACTTTGTGGCCTGTGGACAAAACGTGACTCCACACCCCCCCCCCCCTCCCACTGGGGTGTCACCATAAGACAATAGCCTGGAGGGAGGGTGTGGAGGTGGCTGCAGGTGCTGGAGGAGGCTGATGTCAGCTCACACTCACTCCTCCTGCTGCTGGAGCCTGGAGGCATTAATAATGATAACCCTTTAAACCCTTTAATATACAGCATGTCCCTAAAAGATTAAATTTGTCATCACGATGCACCAATGCAGCCACGGCTAGCAAGTCGCCGGTGCTGCATTGGTGCATCATGCCAACCCTTCGGGAGTGTCTCGACCCCATAGGATCGGCATGAATGCAGCACTGGCGAGTTACTCGCAAAAGTGAGTTACTCCGCCCAGGGCTGCATCCATGCATCATGACGACCAAAGTATGATCAATTCATGCACTATGCGATCCTTAAATGGTTAAGGACGGGATAATACATTAACGCATCATGCCCTTAGTCGTCATAATGATGATGCTTGAATGCAGCCCTGGTGGGTGACTTGTAAGTGCTGCATTCAAGCATCATTTGACACTCATACCAATTACAATTTACACATATGTATCCCTCCCTCCAAAGGTCCAAAGGTACGAATCTACTTACCATAATGTTGTTAAATAATGACCACTCCAAATTCTGAGTTATCAGTGCCTTGGAGGTGGTGGGGGGGGGGGGGGTAAGGGGTGGTGTAAGGTGGGGTCGGGAGGTGGGTGGGAAGTTTATCCTGTGTGAATGCAGCACGGTATGAGCAGAATCCACAGCTGTCCAAACCGCAGCCTGACCACAGTATCAAAACTCAACCCTTTAAGGGCCGCATAGTGCTTTGATATAGTATGTCCTTTGTGGTCATTATGCATGAATGCGGCTCTGGCGAGTAACTCGCCATGGCTACATCCAAGTATCACACAGACCTTTACCAGGGTGATACATTTAATGGTCAGTTACTTACCAGGGCTGTATTCATGCATCATGACGTCCCAAAGTACATGAAATCACTATGCTGCCATTAAAGGGTTAACATATGGAAAGGATACCCTACCCTTACCTTGAACCCGTCCAGGGTATAGTCAATTAATCTTGATTATTCATCCCGAGGATATTCATATCAATTAGTTTCAGAATCCTAGAGAGATGGTCATATTCCTATGGGCAATTACGAACCTCATGAATTCTTTCTAAAATACCCTACACAGGTAAAAAATTAATTTGTAGTTTCTAAAGAGAAAAAAAAAGTTAGTTTTTTTGTTTACAGTAAAAGTGAATTTCCGTATGTCAATCAATCCTTTGTGAAATATAAGGTCCAATTGCCTTGCAT
>OX381719.1:48655475-48819566 GCA_947462335.1 Harmothoe impar | reverse complement strand
CCCTCGGTTACCACCTGCCTGGCTTGTAAAGAACATTTTACTTTACCTAGAGAACAAATCGGCATGCAATTTATATCACTCATATCACTCCAGCCTATAGAATTATACGTTTGTAATAAATAGTGGTACCACAAGTAAAAATAAGGCACAGCTGATCATTGGGAGGGTTTGTCTTGAACCAAACTATCCTTATTGGTGAGAAACTAGAGGAGGTCAGGCCAAACAAAAAGGTTTGTTTCATGCAATCTGACCCTATATACAGGAAAACAAGCTCTCTTCTCCTTGTAACCACACTGAAAAAGTAACTCGTCTCCAGACTCGGTCAAAGTGACTGTCATAAAATAAACGAATCAAAAGTTGTCTAACCTATCAGGTTACCATCCCACAAATAGAGTCTGGAGCTGGCAAATGTCGGGTTTTGGGCTGACACATACCAAGTGGGTCTTCTATCTCTAGCTAGAAGACCCGCTTCCTTGTCACTTAGACAAGTTTTTGACTTGTTTATTTTATGACCGTCACTTTGAAGAGTCTAGAGACGAGTTTATTTTTTGAGTGCAGATTGTTTTAATGTGCTATATGCCCTTTGTCAGCATGATGCGTGAAGCAAAATATGTTGTTGTCAAAGAGAAAAAAAAAAGTCGAACACAAAAAAACTCAAAAACCAAGATGCTTCCCCAATGTTATCTTAGGCACATTTCATTCACCTTTTAGGCCTCAAATAAAGTGTGTGTGTGTTACGTTTACACACCTTCTACGCGCTTTTTTTTTTTTTGCAGCCACTTTTAACGCACTTCTTTTTGTAACACACTATGCACTGGCACACTCTTTGCCAAAAGTGTGTTGATCTGAAAAGTGTGTTGCAAATTTGTGTGTGTGACTCCTCATGCGTGTTCCTGCAACACACTGTTCTTACAGTGTGTCTGTCTGATTGTAGGTGTGTGTGTGTGGGGGGGGGGGGGGGTTAGTGGGCCGGGGCTGACCTGTGCCCAGTGGAGCAGAAGATTGTCCTGTCAGATAAAAGACATGCATTGACGCCAGCCACCTAACAACAGCTGCCTTCCCTCCTTCCTACCCCCCCCCCCCCCACCTTACACACACACCCTCCGTAATATCTCCCCCCCCCCCATTCCTTCTATCTTTCCATCCTCCCTATCCTTACTAAAGAAACATGCCAATGATATAAACAGGTTTATATCAGATCAAGCTGAAATATTAAGACTACCTCTGGTTCACAGGAGAGTACAACATCTTTGCCACTGAAGAATTCTGTGAGTATACTCATCGTTGTTCATGGTCCCTTTTTACCAGAGCTCTGAGGTTTGGGACCCCCTGGGGGATTACCCACATACACCCTGTTCATCGTCTATGTATGAGACTTGTGCACAGTCAAACAAAATGTAGGCCCCCTATACAAGTGACGAACCCATCAAACCTGAAACTTTGATAAACCTTTTCAGGTTATTGCTTTTTTCACATATATGGTATTGTATCCTATTATTATACATGTAGTTGGAATCCCTTCACTCATATAATACTCCTTATGGCAATGACAATTCATAGAGAGGGCCCAATTCATACCACTGCTAGGGCCAGGCAGCCCTAATGGATTCTTACTGTGTTGAAGTCGCCTTTTCTCCCATTCAGACTGACATTTCTTTTATACAAATAGTCACATCTATTCATAATGTGTATTTCCGTATACAGGGTCGATTCAATTCTTTGTGCTATGTCTGACCTTTCCTTCGCTCGTTCTCTCATTTTTATGGCAACAATTCTGTTTACAACTGTGAATAGTCTGTATATAATTAATAATTATGTACAGAGATGTCTTAACGTCACAACCCGTCCGCACTATTTCATCATAATCACCTCTTTTGCCTTAACACATATACTCTGTTATCAAAGAGGGCCAACAATGTGTTTATATGATCATTAGGAGTATTGCAATTATTGTTATAAGTGCATCTAACACTAAAGTACCCTCATAATGATAATTACATAGAACCCATCATAATTATACAAACATGTAGGCTTTTATATACTGATCTGAACTTTGTCTACAATATGTTCCTGTGCTTTTTTGAACCACTAAAGAGACATAGTATAACATAATGTAGATTCTTTATGTAACAAACCTGACTTTCATATTATAAGCTTCCTAAGAGACCTGGCTTCCATACGTGTATGGAAATAATTATATATCAAGGTGCCTATAGTATAATTCTCTGAGATAGAGTATAGGTCATCATGTAAATATCTCCTCATTATAAAGCCATGATAATCATTATTATCATCTAAAACAATGCCAACGGCCACATTTTATAGCAGCATAATAATCACAGGTCTAATGCCCATAATCACCAGCAAGAAAATGGACACTTTTTTAGTAATTAACTTGTATCTATGGTGTAGGTCGAGCATAAACACCAGCTGCCTACCTGTTCTTTACCCTTGGGCTATAATGGTACCTAAATCCACCAAAACCTATATTACCACGCCTGGTGGTTGGTATTTAGGTCCTTCTTTATATCAAATACCTAAATTAGCTGGTCCATATAACCTACCATAGGTGAGTCAGATTTAGGTAGCCTAAACCCACACAACAAAGTTCCCCATATTGTTTCATGCTCTCCGCCCTCCACCATTGTTTCCCTAGGAGGGCATGGCATCAATTCCTCATATTATCGCCCACTAGTTTTGGCTAGGAACCAAGTCATGGGCGGCGCACCCATCAGGGGTCAAGGGTCAAGCAGGGCCCCCAAAGTCTCTATTTTGCTGTGACCACGGGACAAAGTCCTCCTGACCTTGGCTGAGGTTTGGTTTGACCTTGACCTGACATTGGCCGCCGGCATTTTTATATTCACGCATGCGCCGGTGGGTCAATGAATCCGGGATGTGGACCTCACATGGTGGACAGTAGTAAAGCAGAGTTATATGTGTGGGTCTTGTTTTTCTCCCGTTTTTATATAGGGCTCTCAATAAGGAATCAAATGGCTTCTTATCTATACTATTCAACTATGATGCCAACACTGTGCTGGTATCCTGTAGGGGTATTCCCCTACCTATGGGTGGAAGCTGACATTGTAATAATATATGGCATTGTTTCTGGTAATAATGGCATTCACCATCATTCCCATACGTGTAGTATACGGCATTGTATTGCTGTTTTATATTGAAGAAAAGATGATGACACTTTTTTCCATCGGAATGCCTGAAAATATATGAAATCACATCTTTGGATGTGGACTAGTAAACTCGTATCTTTTGGTAGAGGCACTTCCTGGCCAGAGGCGTAGGAAGCAAATCTTCATTGGGGGGGTCCAGGGGGGCCCAACCCCACCAGCCTTAAATATTGGCTTCCAATCATGGTAGTACATATACACACTCATATAGGAATTGTATAGAAAAGTAGTATTTGAGTCCTACTAAGTTCTGATTGGATGCCAGACCCCAATGTCCCTATGTGAAAAGGTATGTTCTTGAAATTTTGTGTATTACATTATAGGGTCTTGGTAAATTTTGGGGGGCCCAAACATATTCAGGCCCCCCCTCCTCTGTGATTGGGGGGGCCCGGGCCCCCCTGGCCCCCCCTTTTCCTACGCCACTGAATTCCTCAATGTTAATAATAATATATTGACATCAATACATGAAACATTATGTGTCATCAGACCACACCCTATAGGAACTACTATGTAAATTGTGAAACCAAAAACACTGTAAACCAACAGTATGTTCTACTACCCACGTACACTAATACCGTAGTATATACAGTAAGACTGCAATAGATTCTCCTGTCCATCTAGATTTACTTCTAAAGGTGTAGGTCTGTGGTAATATACAGTAAACAGGAAATGTAGACATATTGTTATACTCTAACTTCACAGACGTCCTCACCAGAGAACACCAGGACATCTTCTTCAGATGTGGGCACCAGCCACCGTCTGAGAGTTCTTAGTATTTGCTCAATTATTAGCTCACATCTATTTTGGTTTCAGACAGGACCATTTTTGCCCAGCTTCCAGCTCTAATGAGAGGTTCTGACCTTTCGCTGTAGATTTTTAGACCATCAGTAGTGTCGTACCAGGTCGTGGGGACATTCCCCTAGTAAACATCTCCGGTGTTGTACCTATCAAATTGATGTTTAGGTGCTTATACAAGACTGGCGCTTAAAGTAAGTATGCTGTATATACTGAAACCAAAAACACGTCCTTTTATACTGTAAACCAACATTTTATTCTACCGCCCATGTACACTAATGCTGTAGTACTTGTGCATATACTTTGTATTTACTGTAAAACTACAGTAGATTCTAATGCTTAGCTACATAAACTTTGCAGTTTACATATACAGTCAGGTACCATGGTTTTTAATCAACATTCCTATATATACTTCAGCTAATTATCAGTTATAGGCTCAATATACTAGTCCTACTTTTGTATTGGACGCTGTAGGCACTGCCTTACTCTCAGGTGAGAGTGGGTTTAGCGACAATGACGCTGACTTTTCTGAGTGTGTACACTCTTAAAGGGTATCGCTACATGTTCGATGATCTAGATATTCTATTGATTTCTGCATATAACTTAGTATAATACTAGTTCAATACATTAGGAACTAGAAAAAGTAAAGAAAATGGCATGGTACCGTGCTCAATTCTATGGGAAAGCCACTTGAAAAAGCTAGTTCTTAACCCTTACGTGCCCAACCGCGCCAATTGGCGCGGTTTTAGGCCTAAAATCAACTATGCTAGAGTAGGGCATCATCCCCACACTTCTACTGGGTCAATTCCTAAGATTTTACCCCCATAATGAAGCCCAGGACCTCACGATTCCAATGGGACCACTATTCTTGCTGTGAATTGCATAATTGGGGAATAGTGCAACCTTAACCAAAGAATAGGCAATCAGATATGGTATTCATCAAGGCTATCCAAAAAATCATCCAGGAAACATAATTTCCACTAATTTGGGTGTTAATATACATAAAAATGTCATAAAATGTCATAAAATCATCTTATATCAAGTTTTCCTGTAGATGCAGATTATTGTATCATTATTCATTAGTTTTTATTCAAAAGTTCTTTATTTGGAACATTTTCCAGGTTGGAAATAGCCTATTCATAGACAAACAAGCCCTCCTTAGCCCTACAAATACAGTAATAATGTTTCTAACAACAAATAGAATGTTTCAGGTTGCCATGGTGACCATAAGTAAATGATTTTTATATTGTAAATGCTATATAGTTTTCTAAGACAAAGTCCAACTCAAGACCTTTCAGGAAATGTTATATGACCCTTGTCTTAAGATAGGAAATGAAGTTAGGCTATGCCTTCCAACATCAGAACAGCAGTGTTGAATAATATGGATATTGATCAAATAGTTCTGGGCAGCAAAGGGTTAACTAAGCTAAAAGAGCATTTTTAGTTTGTGGTCAGATGACCATGTTCTTCTATTGCTATCTTTGAATCACCTTGGATTAGATTAGTTGGCAGAATAATCAAATAGAAAATGGAAAAAAAATTACATGTTGTGGTGCTAATTTTTCTGTGATGCCCATTTAAAGAAAAGGTACTTCTTTTGTGAGGCAATCTAGCCCTATAGCCCATGCAATGGACATTGCTGCTTAAATACTCTCTATGTGAAAATTAGACTATAATGCAAGATTCCTTCCCCCCTTTATTTTACCCCCCCCCCCCAAAAAAAAAAGAAAAAAAAGAATAACTATACCTTTTTTCGAGAAAAGGTCAGGCACCTTCTGGGATAGAACTCCAGATCCTCTGATTGCAAAGCAGGCATCATAACCACTACACTACAGATTCTGGTGGAGATCTGAAGAACTGTTGTGCTATTATTCCATACATCTCTTATTGACATATGCCACGAGAGGGCAGCACTAGCTACATAGTACAATGTTGTTTCTCTGACATCCACAGGGTTCCAGCACCTACTTTTGTAGCGATACCCTTTAAAGACAATACTAGCTCTGGGTCCCATGGACCCTCTCTTATTGCTTGGAACAATAAATTCCAGGTAAGTAGGATTTGGAATATTGGAGAAAACGGACCAAACATGAGTGCAACTAGTGCATGGGAGATATTTCGGTCAACTAAAAAAAGGCATTACAGTTAAAGTTATAATTATGGCAACATAAATATCTGTTGTTGTCAGAAATGATACAGCCAGATATGGTACAACTCATAATCATGGTACAAATTAAACATAAATTATTGACACACACATAGTAAATTAAGGTCGGCATAATTATTTTGAGATCATAGTGGCAATATATTAGTGTTTTCTTTTTCTAAACTGAGTACTGTATACGTGTTTTCTCACAGGTAAAAGCTGCGACCATTCTGGTCTAAATCAACTCTATGGGTCACTCTTGCTATAGGACCATTTAGTCAAAAGAGTGCATCAGGTTGTCGGACCCTACATTTGTATCCAATTTTAAGACAAGAAAAAAAAAGAGAAAAGCCAGTTTAGAGAGAATTGATGGTCCACAACTCAATGCTCCGCTTTGCAAGTCAACGCCTAAGCCAACATGTTTTGATTTTACTTCAAGTCTGTCCTACCTACCCTAGCTTTTTAGACCATATAACCCGAAACACAATATTTCTTTAGACCCTAGAGTCAGTCGTCACCACGTGTATAAACTTTTTGTGTATAACGGTCTGATTTTCTCTGAGGTGGCACTCGTAAATCATACTAACCTGGGTGCATCATACATGAAGAGCAGACCTCTCTCCTCTGTGCACTTTTTATGCATCATTGTGCTTTGATGTAGAGGCCAGCAATCACAATCTCCTTACAGCCTGTCGTGTTGTACCCCTCGGGGGAGGCCTCAGTCTATGTGGGTGTTCCTCTCCTCCGCATCCTATGGAGGGGGGGGGGGGGGCACTCTTTCCTTCTTTGAACATGCAAAACTACAGCCTAATACTGTCTTCTCATTTCATAGACATAAAACTACATTGCTTTACAACCTGCTATATTCTACTCCCGGTGGAGGGGTGGGGGGGGGGGGGCACTTCTATTTTGAAAATGCAAAACTTCAGCCCCATACTATCTTCTCAGATCATAGCCCTAAACCTACATATTACTTTACAACCGGCTATATATATTGTTTATATACTGCCAGGGGGGGCACTCCTATTTTGAACATGCAAAACTACAGCCCCATACTATTTCCCATTTGCCAGCCCTATAACTACCTTGCAATTAGAACCAGCTATAGATTTAAATGTCCTTGAAAAAATGGGTTTCCTATTGAACCATGAACCGCCCTTTTTTTCTACAGCGAGTTCATAGCCACAGCTCTCTGGTGTTGTTACCCTAATTGGTACGCATTGCCATACGAATTGCCCCCCCCCCTTGCCCTCTCCTCTCTTCCCACACTCATGTAGGAGCATCTATGTATACATACAGTGCTGTAGGAAGCTCTCCCATGAAAGCCGCCATCTTGATTTTGTCCCCCATCTTGTAGTTTTGACAGTAACTAGTTACCATTTGCATTCTGTCATGATATTGTTACTTCTCATCTCAATCCAACAAATGGCAATCATGACTGTTTTGGCAGCCATCTTGCTTTCAGATTGGTCAATACATTTTACATATGAGCCATCCCAAAAGCAATTGGATGGCTGCACTATAGGTTACAACATAGGGGATGGCTTGGGTGATGGCGGGGTGATGGCTATGGGTGATGGCGGGGGTGATGGCTAGGGAGTGACCATCTTGCCCTTCCCCACACACAGCACTATAATGTTGCAGGGTCGGATCAAAGTAAGGGGTTCAACCCCTTTTCTGGGGAAAATAAAACTCATTATTATTCATTAGAATTTACATGAACAGCATATTTATCTTAATAATATTATGTATTCCCTTTCTGTTAGACCCCTATAATCACCGACTTTCTCCCTAAACACAACCGCTATTTACCAGCTCTCTCAACAACGATCAAAAAGACACATTGGGTGGTAGAGGTGTCAGTTTAGTGTATCAAAGAGGTCCTTGTTTATTATCTGTACCTACTTCAGTGACGCTGCTAAGTTAAACTATAAACACTATCACCAATCACTTGAACTAGTTATAAAAAGTATACCCTTTGTAATGACAGCTTGCAGTATGAAGAGTATGCTGATACTATGTATTGTGATCTACAATTTCTCTGCACCAATGGGATGGCTGCATTTACTCAGTCCAGGATTGTTCCTCTGGTGAAACTCAGAGCATGAACACCCTTCAAAATCAAGGGGGTTCAGGGAAATGGGTGATGTCATTTATGTACTCTTTTGAAGCAGTCCACACATCCCTGTGAGTGAATAATAAAAATTTTTTAAAAAAAGGTGGCTGTTAGAGAACATTCACAAATAACGTCACCGGCTAGGGGTAGAGGGCGGGGGGGGGGGTCCATTGGATTTAGTAACGGATCATGACCCGGACCACGCATTTTTTAGACTTTTTTTCGGCCAGAATAGGGGCAGGGGTGGTCGTCTTGAAAAGGGTACAAAAACAGGTTACCTGATAAGTGAACGTTTCCCTAGCTTACTAGAGGAGCATTTGTGAGATTGTTGCTTTAATTCGCATGGTAATGATGAGACCATTATGTTAAAGTGGTTAGGCCAAAAAAGAAATGGTTTGTTTCAGGTAACATGGGAAGAAAATAAAGGGTCAGTAGGTAGGATTTAAAATAATTTTCATCTTTTTTTTTTTAACATGAAAGTACTAGCCAGCCTCTCTGCATACCCTACAATTGACGAGAAAAGGGTAAAAATACTAAATTGTCTCTAAAGTTATATAAAAAAACGTAGGGTCGGCCATGTCTTGATAGGCACGATGAGGTGACCTGAAACAAACCTTTTTTTTTGCCTTCTAAAGACAGTCGCAGTGTAAAAACTACAATTGAAGACATACAAGTAGTAATCCTTTTGGCCACAAAATACACACTGACATAATTATATCCTCATTGATAGACAATAAAAAGCAGGGAGCTCTACATATATTATACTCTAGTGTAAGTATTGACGTTATCATGTTATCACCCTGTCTGGGATGTCTGCCCTAGACGACATAGATCTTTACCAATGGGATGAGAGGACAGAGGGCCGAGGGGGATGGGCATGGATTCAGTCTGGTTCAAATGTCATATCTAGTCAGAAAAAAGCATGCATATCCAAAAGCTGTGTCATCTTGATTCACCTTTGAAACCGATTCAGACATGACCACGGTATTAATGATACAGACGTTGGGGAACTTTCACAAATGATGCTGTCTACACTCTAAGAACAGTGTGTTACGTTTACACACTTATCAACACACTTTTCTGAAGCCACTTTTAACACACATTTTGGTGTAACACACTACCCACTATACACCCTTTGCCAAAAGTGTGTTGATCTCAAAAATGTGTTGCAAATTTGTGTGTAGAACTCGCTATGCATGTTCCCGTAACACACTTTCCTTAGAGTGTATATTTTGAGGGGGGGGGGGCTTACATTGATACTGAAAGACTGTCCAACGTATAGCAAGAAAGACATCGCTTACATCACCAATGAATGGAAACTTATAATGTGTGGATTTCTGTCTTTCAATGTGTTTCTCATTTCTGTAAAGTCTCAGCTCAATTGCGTTCCCCTTCTCCCACAGCCTGGAACTCAATCACACTTAGCCTAATTCATTCTTTCTTTCTTGGATATTTTCCTTTCTTTCTGGCTGTTTTTTCTTTCTTTCTTTCTCCTTTTTCACCAACTGATTGCATCCAGTGAGTTGGAACATCTGGCGGTGAGAGGTGGGGGCCCTGTGGAAGGGGTGCCTTCAAGTTCTCCCTCTCAGAGCTGGTCTGCTCGTCCACTGAGGCTCCAGTTCTGCACACACAGAAAAGTGAGAGTCATTGTCGCTAAAACTACCCTCACCTGAGGGTCAGGCACTGTCTGACTCTCAGGTGAGGGTAGTTTTAGCGACAATGACTCTCACTTTTCTGAGGGTGTGGGCTTTGGTAAGGTCTAGCAGTTTCGACGTTTTGCAGGATGGGGGCTTCGGGTTATTTTTCTACAATTTTGACATGGCCTTATGGGTGGTTATACGTCAAGAGTGGAGATGTAACTGATTCCATGTTATAGCAACATTGACGCTGCCCATCAGATTAACATCATGTTTTCTTTTCCAGAATTGGGACAATGCTTTAGACACGTGTATATAAATTCATGTTGTGTATAATTATGTTCCTACAAGCTGGCACTAATGAGAATAGTGTTATGATGTGTGATACTGTGTCATGATCTTCTGGGGCCGTACACAATTTATACATCGCACAATCTGAACTATAAATCTATCACGCAGACATCGCGCATCATCACACGATATTACACTAATTCCGTGGGTGCATTACCACCAATCCTCCCTGACATCTGACACCTTAGCACTTTGGGGGCAGCATACTGCTTTAATGCGCTATACCCTTTGTCGTCATGATGCATGAATGCAGTCCTAATGAATTTACTCACCAGGGCTGTATTCATGCATTATGCCAATCCTACAGGAGTGTATCAGCCTCATAGGGTTTACATAAAGAATGAATACGGCACTGGTGAGTTACTCGCCAGGGCTGCATTCCTGCATCATGGCGACAGACCATTAAAGCACTATGCAGCCCTTAAAGGGTTAATCCAAACATCTCTTTTTCAACCCCTTGACTCTGACCACGCCCACTACACAGGACCAGAGCAGGTAGCCTGTCAATCAAAGTCAACTTCCACAGCAGGCTCCTGCCACATTTGCATATTACCGTGAAGACACCATGTCTCACGAGATTTGGCGAGATCACAGGCTGGAATGGTATATGGTATCACCCAGGTTTACTAGAAGCAAGCAGGGGGTGACAGCGACACGCCAAAGATTATTTGTCCACACATGAGATAGTGCTTGTGCTAGAAACGTGTTAGGGGAATGCTCACAAATGGTCTTTTTGATAACCTCACTCCCTTGGCACTATTATTTGATAGATTTCGAATTTGTCGAAAGTTGCCAGGTTGCTTAACTTATTGTACCAACTCGAAAGGTTGCCTCGAAAACAGCCCATGCAGGTCTCTGGTCGCCTATTATTGCCCCTCTGCAGCTACTCCTAGAGATGCCCTGGATGATTGACAATGTGTATGTAGGATGTTTATCTCAGAGTAACCTGTTTCGCTCTGGTGTGTTAAACGTTATAGATTGTCAAATTAGTTCTATAGACGATAGCCCAAGGAACAAGGAATGTTCCCAATGAATGTGATATGCAAAAAATGGCGATACAGAGATGGACTATGGCAACAGTTATTATTAAAGGTACATTGTGCCTCATTTATTGTATCATTAATGTTTTATAATAATATTATTGTACCATGACATCCTTGAAAGCTACAGCTAAAATAAAAGCTAACTGCAAGATCATGAGAGAATCAGGAGAATTGGTGTACTAATGTTGACTTTTGAAAATTCAGCCAAATGTACGAGCCAGTATTGGGACATACAAGTGTCCTTTGTTAACATGAGGTCCCTTCTACAGTGGTAATAGTATCCTATTTCAGTAGTATAGGGTGAGGAAATACACACAGTAAAGATTGAAAAGATTAGAGGGAATAATATATAAGATAACCACTAAGCTATACCCTGTACTCTGCATGAATGGTGACTGCTGACTGTGAGACGATATCCACACTTGTAAGCTTAAGGCCACACCAATATATATCCTGATGTTTCCATCCTCGGCCAGTATCTATCCAACCAGTTGGATACACACAGAAAAGTAAAGGTGTCAACTGTGTCTTCCACGTGGCTCTGGCAAAGATGAAATGTCAAACAGCTATTGACTCTGCTTTTGACACTGACAGAAGAGAGTCAACTCAAGTTGACACTCATAGTAGAGAGTCAACTCAAGTTGACCCTTCATATATGCAGAGTCATTAGCTGTTTGACTCTCTATCTTACCAGAGCCACGTGGGAGACACAGGTGACACCTTTTCTTCTTTCTGTGTATATACAGCATAGGAGGCCGAAGCAGTGTCGGGATGGGAGTCCGAGACTGTGATGTTCCGGAGGTTAGGTATGGTCATTTCTTAACGTGGGTGGGAGGAGGGGGTCAGTATTTCTTTTGTGTGTGATCGCGCCTGAAAAATAATTTTGCTGAACATATGTATGCCCCTTTCCCCAAATCCACCACTAAGAAATGATAACTCCCTTACCCAACAGAACTCATATATCTCTTGTATGAAATATGGAGGACAGTTTGCCCGCAATAATGTGGTAAACTGTTGCTATCTCAAAGTTAAATATATGCCTACGATGAACTAATGAAAAAGAAATGTCTGACCATGTTATATTAAACACACTTTAGCTTTTACATTGGCCTTGTAGGGATGGACAAATTGCTGTGAGTCACACCATGACATGTGTAGAAGTCCATGCCTTGTGTGCGCTGAGTGCTTCATAAATCCACACCACTGCAATATCAAATTCACCCGCTCCTCAGATAAATCTGTCCTCCAGCATACAGAGGCCCTCTGTTAGCCCTTTAAGGGCCGCAGCGTGCTATAATAGTTTATTGCATTATTACGTCCTTTATTGTCATGATGCTTGAGGACAGAACTGGTGAGTGACCAGCCAGAGCTGCAGTCTTAAAAGCATCATGTCGACCCTATTGGGGTGATACACTCCTGCGGTTGGCATGATGCATGAGTGCATCCCTGGTGAATAGACTCGGACACGCTACAAACTGAATGCATGCATCATGCCGACCAAAGGGCATCTTGCATTAAAACATGATGCTGCCATTAAAGGGTTAAGTTAACTTAACGGGCTGTATAAAAAGCTCCTGGTGCTATTGTTAAAGTCTATTAAGGAGCGGAAGGTGGGGTCAAGGGGCAGGAGGAGTGTTTGTGGGTACAAGGGCGCATTCAACCCCCCATGCTAAGAATCTAATTAATAAAACCAAGTGTCTCACAAAACCAACGTCACAAGATAACCCCCCTTGGGGTCTGCCTGAGGGATCCAGGTCGTCCACACTCTTGTGGTGTAAATCTATTTGGATCTTTACAACGTGTCATTTTCTTGTATTTCTTTCTGTTTTATTTTTTACTTCAAATCTTTTCAATTCACTCCCAGTATATGTTTTACAGCTTAGAAGGACCATGTATGTATACCATTACATGTACTCAATAGGTAATAAAATAGTCCGCAACCTATGTATAAAAAGGGTAATTATGGTTTTGTATAGTGCCCTCTGCCTCGTGATATATTTTGACCTTATTCCCATTCACAGTCTCACAATGTAACTGTACACTGAAAAAGTAAACTTGTCACCAGACTCGTCAAAGTGACTGTCATAAAATAAATGAGTCAAAAGTTGTCTAACATATCAGGTTACCATCCCACAAATGGAATCTGGAGCTGGCAAATGTCGGGTTTTGGGCTGGCACATACCAAGTGGGTCTTCTATCTCCAGCTAGAAGACCCGGTCCTTGTCACTTTGAAGAGTCTGGAGACAAGTTTATTTTTTGAGTATATCAAACTCTACAAGTGTTTAGTGCTATACAGTGCAGTATAAGTATGTTATGTTCCAAAAACGATGACATTTAAATTTCTTTAACATGATATGGCAACATGATTGACTTACTTGAAGCTCAAAGGCGCTCCGCAAGAGCTTCTATAAACTGATTTAATTTCCTTTATGAACCTTATAATGGATATTTAGAGCGTAATATTAAAAGCCTTTGTGTGGTGACTCATTTGTACTGGTTTAATATGATATGGGGCCCTTTGTCGTAATGATGCATGCATACTACATTTATTCATTATATTCATCATCAATTTCATGGCGAGTCTGCTAACCAGGGCTGCATTCCTGCATCATGCCGACCCTATATGGGAGTGTATCAACCCCATCGGGTCGGTATATATGATGCATCGCTGCATTCATGCATCACGACAGCCATTGGCATAGCACATTAAGTCATTATGCAACCCTTAAAGGGTTAAGAACCACCCCTTCCATATATATCATTGCACTTATATCAAAGCCATAGATGTGTTGCAGAAACAGAAAAGCTAAAGTGAATAAAAAATATATCACCGGCTGCAATCTATCCGCTCTTTCTGGGTTAACTCGTTGTAACGGGTCCGTGTGATCCCCAATGCATCATGGGTAAAACAAGGCGCCCTCAGGGGTGTTAGTGAGCCCCTTTCTCCGCCAGGTGGAGTCGGCGCTGGTTCGGGAGGTCACCACCAGGTGTCTGAGGTCAGTGCTCACAGATGGTTCTCTTGTACATCCACCAGGGGGCGCATACTGGGGGGCTGACTGGGGGTCTGTGACCGTGCTGCAGGATCCCCCCCCCCCTAGTGGACACAAAATACAGCTCAAAATTGAATCAACGTTGATACAACATTGAATCAACATTGAACATTTTAAATGTTGATTCAATTTTCAACTGCCAATGTTGATTCAATTTTTCTCTGACAACTGGGCCACAGGGCCAGTCCCCCGATCCACACTGGGCACAGATTATTGATTGATTCAACATTGATAAGTGGTTGTCAATGTTGATTTAATGTTGGTTCAACGTTGACTCAACCTTAATACTAGACTGAAGCCCGGGAAAAGTCATACAAGCTGGCCTCCAACTAACCTGTTAAGAGATTGCCGCAATAACGTCACAGCGATTACATTGCCTTTACACTGGAGGCCTTGGGGATCCTCTACCTTTTATCAAAATGGCGCCGGGTACACCGTAACAGATCATTCTGACCGTTAAAACACAACTAGACTAGACTCACATAAAGTAAGAAGAGGCAGGACACGGTTCTGGGTCTTGGAAGGTTGGGATCCTTTTCATCTTTACCTCTCAGCCTTTTGGCAGAGGACACTAAATCTTTGTTCAAAGTTCTCCGCAGGTAATACTAGCTCCTACCTGGGGGGAAGATATGCTGGGGAGGTACTCAGAAGGATGCCACTGCTAATTTATGTCAGTTTTGATGTCTTGTCTTTGAGAGGAGTAAGTATGTTTTTGAAGGATGGTCTGGCTTGGTTATGTTACCCCATTTAACTTTAATACCTGAGTTCAGGTAGATTACAATCTAAAGATAGGTTGACCTATTCATGCATATGACTAGTAGTGGGTTAATGTTATCTATAGTAAGATGCTACTACCTGCATGTACATTATACAAAATGGACATTGATATATGTTCTACAATCGTGATAATACGAGTGCTATGACAAAACTCATAGTCAAATATCAAGTATCAATATCAACTTAATGTTCATTCTAAAGACCTAGGCCTTAGGCCGACCTTATGCCGACTGATGAAAGAGTTGGTGAAAGATGGGTACCCGCAAAGCAAAAATTATATAAAAAAATACATATATAAAAATATTTGAACAAAAAGAAAGGCATGCAAGTTTTGGCATCTGTTAAAATTCACTAGGGGATAGTCCACACCAAGGACATGGCGTGGATCCATACCCTGGGGCGCTCCTCCCCCCTAGTTTTAATTTACCCCGCCAGGTGGCTTCCACATCTCGCGAGAACACGCCTGGAGATCACGTGGGCGCTAGGGGACCTGTCAAACAGTCGCTGGTACCTAGCGTCAAAGGGTGAGCTGTGTATAATCAGTACTCGACATGTCAGTAACCAGCGAAACCGGATGTCTCAACACGCATGGACAACGTGGGCCTTCTGGGAAGGGTCCCTGCTCCCAATGATCAACATGTTGTTGTTGGAAAGATTTTTATTGGCAGAAATTCAATGACAAGTCACGTTTTTCAATTAAAGCCAAGGTTTACAAAATAACAATGTAACAGGGTAACATACAAGATTACATGGTTATCATTCGCCCTGTGTATAACAGGAGCGTCGTGAAACTATAATATTCGCATCATGATAAATAGCACTCCGCCATGTTATCACAGCGCCTTAGAGTCTCTATGAGTGCATTTGCAGATGCTTCAAGTTACTTTACTTTAATCTAATTATGAGTCGATATAACGAGGTTAGATACTCAAGATGTATGAGACAAGTTGAGCTAATACATTTGATATACCACAAGTGAAGGAACTTTACACCCATCACACAGAAAAAACAGGACAACATACAGCAAAATAAATTACAGGCAGTAAAGTGAGATATCAGTATTAAGTAGGCAGGTGAGGGCTTTCTGTCTCATAATCAACACCTCAATTCAAGTAACATATATATCATTATCATTTGACCATTAACTGGGGTAGGAGTACATCCAGGAACAGAAATCCAGAATCATGAAACACAGGGAATCCATTATCTCAGCCTCTAGGCCCGTACACATAAGACATGTAGACTTGTTTGGTACCCAAAACAGTATATGCCATCATATCAATCTTTTTTGATTTTGTTCATAAACAAGCGCAAGGTACTTAGATGTTGTACCTCAGAGTCCAATTTACTCCAGAGTGCATACCCTCTGTACAAGGGACTGTCCCTGTACAGTTGACCTTTAGGTCTTTGTAATTTCAACTTGATTTTGTTATGTCCCCGCAGCACTCTGGCAGGGATGATTACATTATCTGCTTTCCTGGAGTGTTTATACATCAGATTTAGTAAGTTATAGCTCCTCTTGACCTCACGCATTTTACTATAACAAACTACATGCAAATCCTTCCTAGTAATTAGGCGAGGGTCGTAGATGCCAATGCAGGTCCTCAAACAGTGGTTCTGCAAAACTTGCATATCAGCCGCAAAGTCCTCATTGGCACTTTCCACGACAAAGTCCCCGTATTCTAGCACCGGAAGAATCATTTGTTTGAATATTAACAAGCATAAGTCCTGGTCCACATGTTTTTTAAGGAACCGTAAATTGGACAATTTTAATCGCACCGATGATATCACCTTTATGCATTGTTGACCAAAAGACAATATTTCATCTATAATAATCCCTAAATAATTAAAGTGTTTTACAGTCTCTACAATTTTATGCTTCAAAACAATATTATAAACCGAAAAAATTGTTTTATCCTTTTCACCATGGCACCATAGTATCTTGGTTTTATCCGAATTTACCGTCAATCGATACATATCACAGCCCCTGCTTAGTATGTTCAGGTCTTCCTGTAGGAGTCGCTGTACTATCATAGGGTCCCGGTTACTCACGGTTATTGCAATATCATCAGCATACATGAAATATGTAGAGTTTTCGAGATTGCTAACTAGTCGATTTATATAAATGATAAATAACAATGGCCCTAGTACGGAGCCTTGCGGCACTCCACATAAGATAGGTTTCTCGGCAGAGATTTCTCCATTGACCATAGTAGTCTGAACCCTGTCACTAAGGTAACTTTTGAACCAATCTATGGCCGTCTCAGAGCAACCTATCCTGCGCAATTCACTCAACAATATTATGTGGTCGACCGTATCGAAGGCCTTGCGCAGGTCCAGGAACAAGGTGGCAGTTACTTCACCCCTATTGCGACATTCATATAAGTGTTGGATCAGACCATAGCATGCGTCAATCGTCGAGCGACCTGGCATAAAGCCGAACTGTTGATTATCAATAATACCGTGCCTCAATAAATATGACATGAGTTGATTGTGTATAGCTTTCTCTATTAATTTCGAAAATAGGTGCAGTTGGCTAACAGGGCGCCAGTTAGATACATTGCAACTGTCACCATCTTTAGGCAGAGGTATAATAGTAGCCCTTTTCAGGGACTTTGGAAAGGAGGATTCACAAATGGAAATGTTAATTATCCTAGTCAATATTATTGGTGAAGCAATAAGGGTGTCCCTAACTATTGGACTTCTAATATTAGTCATACAGGCTGACTTATTTATCTTAATTTTCTTAACTAACTTCAGGGTATCCTGATTCTCTAGAGGGATAAAGACCAAAGGTGGTCTACCTAGACTGTCCGGTATACAGGTTATTAAAGGCACCTTGGGTGTATTAAAGGCATTAGCAAGGACCGTGCCTATAGAACTATAGAAGTTGTTAACAAAATCCGGAATTTTACTACTCTCAACCTCAGACCCATTATCGTTAAGCTTCATAGGTTTACTAACCCTCGGGCCCTTCCATACTCGATTGACTTCTTGCCAGAACCTCCTGGGGTCATCTGCAAACCTTATTAATTTCGAGAGAATAGAGGCCTTAATATTTCGTATTAATATTTTCTTAATCCTCTTTTCCAATGCTCTCACCCTATCGAGATGTACATTGAGAACCCCTTTTTTAACCTTACGAGATTTTTTCAGAAATTTTTTCTTTATACTTATTAATTTCTCAACCTCCCTGGTGAAGCCCTCGGCCTCGCCTACTTTCACCCTAAAGGTCCTAACCGGGTGATGCGCATCCAGATACTTATGTACCCACCCTATACCAGCTTCCAGCACCGAGTCTATGGTGGGCAGATCCTCATAGGTATGGGGAGCATTCAATACATGTGCAGTTAACCGTTGCCCACTATACCCCTTGTATGACCTACCAGTAATGGTCTTAGTTATTGGCTTAACCACCTGGTTTATCTGTTTCTTTATCACAAATACAGGCGCATGGTCCCCCACTAAATCATTTACTACCCCATTCAGATGTATATGAGGTGAGTTAGTGTACACGTGATCTAGGGCAGACTTCCCCTTTGGATGATAGTGGGTAGCACCGGTCGTCAAATATTTCAGTTTTGAAGTTTTGAGAAATTCGAACATTCTTTTACATTTTGCGCTATTTCTAGTTAATGTATTTACGTTCATATCCCCAAGAACCCATATTTCACGGTTTCTTAATGATTCATCCTTTACAATTTTCTCTATTTTCTTATAAAAAGCATGTATGTTACCATGTGGTGGCCTATAGACCGTAAGTATAAATCTAAATTTATGACCCGGAAATTTTGTAAGAATCCCCAAAGATTCAATATCTTTATCAATAGTCGAGAAACGCTCTAGCACTTGGGTGTAGGTCGCATATTCATCTGGGACGAAACATGCTACCCCACCACTCTTTCTCTGTGCGTTGAGCCTATCATTTCTGAAAAGCACATAACCTGGTAGATCTACATGCCAGTTTGGAATAGTTCCATCTAGCCAAGACTCTGTTATGCTGATGTGGTCGAGCTTCAGATCCAATTTCCTTATCTTGTCGATCTTGTCCCGCAGGCTTTGAGTATTCATATTCAGTAGCCTCAGACCCCCACTTTGTCCCAGCTGGTCATAATTTAGGTACCTAATAATAAATCCTTAGCCCCCAACCTAGTCTAATCTCACCCGATACTCTGCCTGTATCCATATCACAAGACATTGGTGCGTAAACAAAAAACTCCCGCGCTGCTATCGAGGGCAGAGAGGTAAGAGTAACATTATGCTTAAGCATGTTGTTATTCTATGGTGCAACAATACAATTCAACAAATAGGTACAACCTCTATCCCATAAAGGAGTAGAGTAACAATCTCTATATCAAAGAAAGTTAAATTCAAAAACGAGCGTACTGGATTACCTCAATGTAACTATATAATCAAAAATACAACCTTTTTTAAATAGTTTTAAGTCCAGAGGACTGTTGGACACAGCTACACGATCTCTTTTTGTTGTAGGTATGTATTAGACCCTGGCTCCCCCACGCCTTGAGTAACATAACTTATTAATTCAACGGTGATACGCAGACATACCGGTAGCCAACAAATTCAGACAATCTGAGCGTGTACAACAAGATCGTTGAGTTGGTAGTTTTTTTGTTCCAACCTGCGTATCTCTGTCCCAACCTGCGTATAAGTATCTGCCACAACCTGTATAAATCTCTGCCCCAACTTGCAAGTTCACATCAGGAATTGAAAACATTTTAAAGTCCATTGTGTATTTTGGTTGTAAGTTTAATAAGAATCTAATGATCTAAGTTTCAATGAAACGTGTCTAATATTTAATTGAAGATACAAGGCAACAGTGGGCAGTGGTTCAAGGAGATGGTTGTATACTTTGCTAATTAAGCTGGATTTTAAGATGGTTAATGAAAATTCTATTATTGGAAACTACTCGGCCTATTAAGCTAGGAGCTGTCTGGAAGCATCCAGACATAGGGAGGGGAGGCAGTTTCGAGCATGCGCAGTGTGCAGTAATCCGATTAGTGCTGTCAAACACCTTGTCATTTGTTCCTAGTAGTATATATTCCCCATAGGAGGTTCACTGTGTTAGACCTGTTACAGTAGGTGTAAATACAATGCTTCTACTTTATGTGTATTTTTCTGGGGATGGACACTAATTCAACCGCAAGCAATACACATGTAGCACATCACAGTGGACGGCAGTGGACACAGAATGCAGTCCAACGTTGACTCAACATTGAATCAACATTGATTCAATATTAACAATCATCGATAAATGTTGATTCAATTTTGTTGGACCCACTGGTTTATACTGTTATCTTAAAGGCGCAAATCTCGGTACCCCTTCAGCGACAGTCGGTGTGGAGTCGGGACAGGTACTCAGCCCTATAAATAGGGGCGGTGGGGCTTTAAGTAGGAGAGTTAGGAGAGGGAACCTTGATTAGTATAGTGTGTTTGAAATGTAGTATATAATTGTTCTGTCCATTCGACTACATGATTTATATATACATGTGTACATACTTTTTGAATTATCCAAACAACTGGTGGTAATGAATAAACCAGATAGTCTCAACGGTTATGTGAGTTGGTATGCATGTCATAGCGAAAAGCCACTCAGTGGTATATATATATATTTATATATATATATATATATATATATATATATATATATATATATATATATATTTATATATATATATATATATATATATATACATATATATATATATATATATATATATATGGGTGGGGGTCCAGAAAATGTCCATTTCCAGTGAAAAACAATAATATTTCTGAATTGCCCAAATGTTGTAGCAGATTTGTCTATATATAAAGTAGGCAATGAACCATCACATTCCCAAATTTTGTGATACTAGGATTCTTACTTTTTTTTCTATGTAAGTTTGAAAAATACAATTACTAATGAAACAAAACTGTGTTACGTTCACCAGATATTATCATAAACATGAGAATAGTGAAAAAATATGATGACATATTTTAGTTATGAACTTGATTCACTGAATTAGGGCAAAAATGTGTCATTTCCTACCATGTAACAGGGTGCTGTACACTTTTTCTCTATTTTTAATTCCCCATTGTGATAGTTTTATAGCTAGAGTCAATTGAGGGCCAGTTGGTTTCTGTCTAAATCGAACCTATAATCTTTTTAAATAGGGAAAAGTACTAACATGGAAGAGTATTAAACTAGCTGTGAAACCCAGATGAAAGTATACAAAGTGCTTTAACATATCTGAAGATATTTAGTATTTTCTGCCATTCTATTGTGTTTATTTTGCTATTCAGAGGTGTTCAGTGGGATCTAGTGAACGTAACATAGTAGGAAAATAGAGGCATTATAATGAAATATTAGTCAATAATGGCTAGCATATTCCCGCCACCGGGTATATGGTTCTATATTGATTGAGACAGACCTTACCTTTAGTTCCCCCCACACTCACCGGGGGACCTTC
Source organism: Harmothoe impar (assembly GCA_947462335.1). NCBI lineage: Eukaryota > Metazoa > Annelida > Polychaeta > Phyllodocida > Polynoidae > Harmothoe > Harmothoe impar. The sequence continues at coordinate 48,798,002 of OX381719.1, read as the reverse complement.
TCTCAATCCCCGGCTCCCGCCAACTCGCCAGACGCTACCCACACCCTACAGGGGCAACAACTATTTTGATTATGGGGAATCCTAAAGTCTGCGAGGATTGTAATCAAGAGTTTGATGGTAGGAAGAAAGCTTGTCCTCACTGTCAGGCGGACTCCAAGTTGTATGAGGAGGTGAACGGCCTCATTAACAAAACTGGTGAGTTGGCAAAGTCTGATACAGCTTCAGCGTCTACAGACACGGCCGCCATGACAGCCATGGCTCAGTCCATGGCGGCCTTGACCACGGGCATGCAGAGCATGCTACAGGAGCTTACTGTGACCCTCCGTGAAGTTAGGAACTCCAGGACAGAGGATCTACGACTGAGGGCCGAGGAGGCGAAGATGAGGGCCGAGGAAGCCGAAATGAGGGCCGAGGAGTCCAGACGGTTGGCCGAGGAGTCCAACAAGAAGCCTACACCGATCGTCCCGGATCCTCGGGATGAAAGAGGGCGGGAGAGTGGCCGCCATTGTTCCTGTTCGTGTGGAGGCTCCAGGACTCGTCACCAGAGGGTATCCACAGACGACCTGGAGGCTCTGTGGGGAGATGACGACGGAGGGATCCACATCTCCGAGTTTCTACACAGGGTGGAAAGGAAAAGGAGTAAGTTTGACATTAAAAAATTTCTACCTGAGGCTGATAGGAAGAAGCCTTTTCCTATTGACTGTATCGAGACCCTGGTGTCCTGCCTCTCCCAACTCATAGACGAGGTCGAGGATTCGGGTGAGAGTGCCAAGGGGATCCGCCGTCACTTATGTTATGTAACAGCTATGTCCAAAACAGGAATATATGACATTAAAGCCCTGTCCAATTATGACGCTGCCATTAGAGATAAGGCAGACAGTAAGGGTATGTCAGTATTCGACGCTGTGGATACTGATTTAAGTAACTTTCACTTGGGATATGCTGGCACAAAACATGCACGCAATCTGGCACAAAGTTATGCCCAAGGCGGAAAAAAGCCGTCCCAGAGTGTACAATCAGGTCAGGGGCGGACACATCAACGTAAGCAGGGTCAGAGCTTCGCCGGGTGGAAGAAAATATGTGCGGACAAAATGTGTTGCTTTGCATTTTCTAGTGCCCGTCAATGTGATGGGTGTGCATTCAAACACCAGTGTGCGCAGTGTGCTTCGACAGATCATGGCTATCTCAAGTGTAAACAAGCAGACCCGAATGTTAGTGGGGTTTGACTATACCACAGACCCGTCTATGATGTAAACTCACCTGTTAACGATTTGTTTGGTGTTAGACGCCCAATTGAGTCTAGTGAATTGTTAATTCCCAGTATGTGTGAACAACTTGTGGATTTCCAAGACCAATGTCAAGGTCGCAAAGCGCCCGTCCGTAAATCGGTCCTACATGTCGTTAATGAAGCAAATGATCTGTGTAATTATAGGGAAATTATTCCGGATTACTATGTAGATTCAATGTCATCGGTAGATTCTGTCGATTGTGATATTACAGATCCTGTAATTAATTTGGGTTTACCTGTCACCTCTGGCGTCGGTTTACGACAGTCTGAGATACGCTTTTTTGTAAAACAAGATGGCGGTGTCGAGGTGGAAATCATCCTCAAAGAGGTTGGAGATTGGGATAAATTGCCAGGATTACGTCGGTATTACCGCAGATAAAGGTATGTGTAATGAGTTTGCATCTATATACGGTTGTCAACTACCAATCCACCTGGTAGAGGTGGTTCCGGGTAACTATATACCGGTCTTCGACTCATGCATTCGGGGAGACTGCCAATGTGTTTACATTCTCCAGGGGTCCGTCACACAACTAAAACCATGTCGAGTAACCGCAAAGATTTGTGATTTTGACATTGTCACGGCTTCTGATTGGTATGTGATTACAGGGGTTTGCCGTGGGTTTAGAATTGTAGACCATGGTTGTACTACTACATATTACTGCGAGAATTATGATAAAGTTACCAAAGGTGAATTCTATCATGAAATGTGTTCTAAAATCACAAAAGAATTATCGGAGGGAAAAATACGTCAAGTGACTGTACAACCAAGGTGCGTCCATGCATTGGGGGGAGTGGTAAAACCAGATGGTTCCCTACGCCCTATCACAGATTGTTCTTCTCCTGACGATTGTAATATAAATTTATTCATGCATGACTCCTGTGAAAAGTTCAGTTATAAGAGTATTGATGATGTAGTAAATGTTATGGACCCGCGGGATTTTTTCGGTGTGTCTGATATAAGCAGTGCTTATCGTTCATGTAATGTACTTCCGTCCCATAGGGAATTCCAAGGTTTCAAATGGGACCTAGGGGAAGGTGATAACTGGTATTATGATCTGTGTCTATGTTTCGGGCTAAAATGTGCCCCGTGGATTTTCACTCAGATATCAGATTTTGTGGTAAAATGTGCTCATAGCTCAGGAGTTGCTCGCTGTATCAATTACCTGGACGATTACATAGTGGTTGGATCTAATGAAGTTGAATGTGCAAAGGCACAAAATTCCCTACATGATACTCTGAAGCATGTCGGCTTCAAGATTGCTGAAAAGAAGGTCATCGTTCCTTGCCAAGTTGTAAAATATTTGGGCATCATTATTGATTCTGTTAACCTAACATTGTCTATTGGTGACGACAAAATCGAACGTGTATTGGACTGTGTGGGGAAATTAAAAGACAAGAAGTGGTGCTCCAAAAAACTCCTAGAGCAGACTGCTGGACTCTTGGCCCATTGTGCCATGGTAGTTAAGGGGGGTCGCACCTTCACACGCAGGATCTATAATACACTCAGGGACGCTGACCCTGGTGCAAGACGTGTGGTTTTGGATGAGATGGCCATTTTGGATTTGAGATGGTGGTCATCTTTTCTTGTAACTTTCAATGGTCAAGCCAGGATGTTTGATAAATCATGTGAAAGGGTGACCCTCACCACTGATGCTTCTAGCAGCGGCTTCGGTGGACATTCAATATACGACTACTTCTGGGGGTTCTGGAACAATCACCAATCTATGTGCCCTCATCATGCAAGTGCTCCACGTGAACCTATCTATCGTGACAATATAAATGTGGGCGAGCTCTGGCCTGTGCTGTTAGGTATACAGCGCTGCTGTGGTCAGTGGAAAAACTGTATCATAGATGTAGTCACTGACAATACACAAGTGTATCATGAGTTGCGTACCGGTAGGGGTTCCAACCCTACAACTATGAGCTGGCTCAGGGAGCTATTTTGGATATGTGCTTTCTATAATATCTATATACGTCCTTCATGGATAAGGTCTGAGGACAATATCCTTGCTGATTGCCTGTCTCGCCTTAAAAACCCTGACTCAATTGTAGTGTGCAGTGACCTGATTCTGGACTTTAACTCGTGTTGCAGACCTCGACTCGCTGAAGAAGGAATGGGGTAAACTCAGGTCACTTTGCTGGGCGGACAGCACAGTTAAGACCAAGAAGTCGCAGTGGAGGAGATACTTCAAGTTTTGTGCACTATATGATCTACCTCCACTACCGGTAACACCTGAAGCTATATGCTTGTATATAACCTATCTGACTAAGGATGTGTGCTATGTGACTATCAGCCAATATGTGTCAGGAGTATGGTCATTACATAAGTACCTTGGCTACACACATCCCGACCCTACAATGTTCCTCATTCAATCTACACTGAGGGGTGCTAGGAGGCTGTTGGGTGACGCAAAAAATCCGGCAGAACCTTTGTCACCTGACAACCTCGTCTCCATATTTGCTACACTGGATTTATCAATCCTGAACGATCTTAAGTTCTGGTCAGCGCTAGTATTGTCTTTTCGCTGCCTCCTACGTGTTAGTCATGTACCAAACACACCTCATCAACTTCTGGTCAGTGATGTCAAATTCAATAGTCATGGGTTTGACATTGTCATGCGGAGCTCCAAGACAATCCAATGCAAAGAACGAGTGAATGTGATACCGGTAGTCCGGGCTCCTTCAAGCATACTGTGCCCGGTGTCGGTTGTGTCCCGCTACATACAAATCTCCGGGAAGGAGGAGGATGTACCTCTATTTGGGTTCTCTTATAACCCCTACAATTCAAGACTCAAAGCTTGCTGCAAGGACATTGGGCTTGTTGGCCATTTCTCAACACATAGTGTGAGAAGAGGCTCGGCGTCTTATCTATCAACATTTCTACCCCTTCATGACGTCAAGGCCTATGGGGACTGGCGCAGCTGGGCTGTGCTACTCTACCTATCTGACACTTACTCCTCCAGGAGGAAGAAGGACTTCCAAGTGGCTCAACAGTTATCCAAATTCCGTCTACCTCTAGGCAAATGTTAATGTGTGTGGCTTGGCCCCTACTATATAAAAGATAAAGTGACTGTGGGGCTTAGGCAAATGTTACATACGACTCTTGTTTATGTCTCCAAGGAATATGGCTAGCATATTCCCGCCACCGGGTATATGGTTCTATATTGATTGAGACAGACCTTACCTTTAGTTCCCCCCACACTCACCGGGGGACCTTCTCTCAATCCCCGGCTCCCGCCAACTCGCCAGACGCTACCCACACCCCACAGGGGCAACAACTATTTCATGTGTTTTTTTTTTATTATTATTATTATCTTGTTATTATTCATTGATTATCATCATTCTTCGCGTTGTTACGCTTCTGTTATTACCCATGTTCACTTTATTCATACGTTAATAAAGTGCCTCCCTACTATATAAAAGATAAAGTGACTGTGGGGCTTAGGCAAATGTTACATACGACTCTTGTTTATGTCTCCAAGGAATATAGCATTGTTTTCAGTTGGTTGTGGTATAATACCTATGCAAAAAAAGTCACAGCATGTCCCAGATATTTAATATAAGAAAAATAAGACAATTAGACCAAAATTTGGTTGTTTTCAATATATCTGGTGAACGTAAAATCTAGTGAACGTAACACAAAAATTGAATAGTTTCTAGAATGAAATATGTTTATGATAAAATGATGGAAACAGGTCAGTGTCATTTGTAATGCTCAGATATACTTGGACCATTTGTGTTACGGCTATATTTTAATTATTTATGCATATTTCTGACTTTTTCATATATCTGGTGAACGTAACATTTCATAAAATTAAGGACATGTTGTTTTGATAGTTCTTAATATTACATAAATCATGCATTCATCCACATACATCCTTGCTGATAGGTTTGTCAAACAGACATACATGCGGCCTATCAAAAGAAATTAACAAAAAAGGACATATTTTCATGACAATTTACTGTCTCCGTGGAACGTTACATAATTCTAGTGAACGTAACATAATTCTAGTGAACGTAACATAATTCTAGTGAACGTAACATAATTCTAGTGAACGTAACATAAATTGATATCTTAATTTACAAAGACAAAGACATTGCACCGAGTTACGATTCTTATTGTATATGGTGCATGTTCTATGTAGGCACCACATGGATATTTCCCTTCCTCCTTAGAGGACATTTAAGCTGATATTATTCAAAATGTTTAAATAAATCTAGTGAACGTAACATCAATCTAGTGAACGTAACATCCAGTGAAAACAATTGTTTTTGCTTGTTAAATGTAAAATAGAAAAAATCTATCAATATGGGAGTGTAGAGCTCACATATACACTTATCCAATGCAGGTAATATGTAATTTTATGCAGGATTTGTGTAATTAATTACCTTTTCAAGAAATTTGGCTTAAACAGGTCATTTTTAATTCCTTCTTTGGGCTCTAATTTCACCAAGAAAATGATCAATTGTCTTAATGTTTATCATTCTGCCCAAGAGTATAGGTGTCCAGGATATGCCTAATGGCACAAAACATCCATCTAGTGTAATATTTTTCCAAAAATTCAAGTGTTTAAAAAGATATATGAGATTATGAGAATAATTGCTATTTTTGTAATTTAAACAAATATTTAAAAAAAAATTAAATTAAATATTGAAATAAATGGTGTTATGAAGAAGTATCATTTGTATGCAACACATATGAAGCAAAAAGTGTAAATCTAATATCATTTGGAGAAAATTTCTGATAAAATCAGATTTTTTCCAGGGGACATCGATTTTTGGTCATTTTTTCCCTGAAAAGTAGCTAAAATCTGAAAAAATCATGAAATTATAATTAATATGCATATTTTTTCTATTAGTACTCATTGGGCTTTTTGCAATTATGTAGTTATCCCAATACATCCTCTTCATTTAAAATGATTATTTTTTAAAAATAACTCAATTTGTGAAATGGACATTTTCTGGACCCCCACCCATATATATATATATATATATAAGGATATATATACATGTATATATAAGGATATATATGGTTAGATTTGGCAGCCATCTTGGGGCTTACCTGATATTGCTATTTGAGTGTCTATATTTCATTAACTAACCGCACAGGTGGGGAGGTGCTATTTATTTCTGGTAGGAGAGAGGCTGGAAGGAATATGACCAATGGCTATTGCAGTATAGGCCAAATAGAAGGACTCTGTCTCAGGAAACCCACCCCTACGGGCACGTTCACAAATGACGTCACCAGCTACTGGAAAGCAATTAATATAAGTACTGTTCAATTCTCATAAGGCCTAAAAAAAATTGTGTGTCCGGTAACATGGCCGAAAATAAACAGGGTCGGTAGGTCGGATTTTTTTTTTTACAATTATTTTTTGGTCCAAAAGTCAATTTTAGTAGTAAAAAACGGAAAAAATGCCATAAATTTCCTCAAAAAATTCAAAAATGTCCAACAAAAATTAGGGTAGGCCGTCAGGATACCGGAACACAACTCTTTTTTTAGGCCTAATTTTAAAGCCTTGACTTGTGGAGTCAGTATCAGGATCTTTACCAGCAGAATCTTCCGCCTATCCTAGATACTTAAGTCTCTGTCATGTTCATAATAACACCTGAAACCTGCCTCTTTTGTCATGGCCTGGGACCCATGTGGTTGCCCCGTGCCACCTTGCAAGGAATCTGTCTGCAGACCTTGTGACCTTTACTGTGTGCTGTCTGCCACATCTTATCACAATCTAAACACTGATAGGGCCGCATAGTGCTGTAATGCATCATGTCATTTGTCATGATGATGCATGAATGCAGCCCTGGCGAGTGACTCGCCAGTGCTGCATTCAAGCATCATGTCGACCCTGGGGTTGGTGATACACTACAGAACGGTTGGGATGATGCATAAAAATGAATGCATCACTGGCGATGGACCATGCCTCATGGCGATAAAGGGCCATGCTGCACTATGCTACCCTTAAATGGCTAAACACTGACAATGTCAGGAGGCAAGCAATAATAGGTATTCTGAGACACCTTTAGGGTAGATTCACCACTTTCGGACGCTCGTTGGCATCGCAAACGTGACCTCTTTTCTCTGAGCTACACCTCTGTTAATATTCAACACAGAAGTAGTATAAAGTGACATATGGAAAGAGGGGTATTGAGATATTATAATCATACAATAATTAATGCCTTTTATGAGGTATTAGGGTGAAATATTTCACATCAAAGTTAGGGAATTTTATGTCTCGATTTCACCTGATGTCGGACACTTTGGGATTATCTGTTTTTTAACAAGTAATATTGACTGATCGGACTTAATAGTACAACAGACATGACATAATTTATCAAGGGTGAGGATATTATCAAAGGTACTGAATATATCTACCTTAGAAACATATGTTTAATCTTATTGAATCTACCTCATAAAGAAAATCGATATAATCTTCCTTTATATACACATAGTGCATAATTTTCTGGCCAATGGCATTTGAAAATATATCTTTAGTAATATAGATTTCATAATATTTACTTAAAGAGTTAACACATTGCTTCCTCTATGTTAATGATAAAGAGAAAGATACAGTATGTAGTGCTGTCTGGCTCATAGTGTTATTATATCAATTATTTGAAAGGTCTTCAAATAGTTTTTTCTGGTAATTATCATGTACTTTTTTTTACAATCTTCTTTGAAATGCATATATATTATTGTCTTGGTCCAGATACATAGCCTGGATGTACATAGAACAGCAGAATTTAACATGATATCTCCCTGTCCGGCTTTAGGTACATGCCAATAATACATAATCTGCTTGATCTCGCTTCCCTAAAACAGGCTGACTTCAGGACATTATTAGGCACACTTTACACAGGGTTGGGTGTTTCTATTTTCCTTTGTCAGTAAGAATAACACTTCCTATTTACTGAAATACTTACATATATGGCATGAAATATACTATATATTACTTATTTTAATGTCAAAGGTGTCCGACTTAAGGTGTGTGTCCGTCTTTAGGTGAATCTACCCTATTACTGAATTATTATTTCTCATGGAACGGCAATGTCTGAAAATGAGCCCACTTGTACTTGTACTATCCAATACCCCCCTCTTTTTTGCCATGCATACTTTATTTTCATGTATTCCTTAAATTGCACCTTACTTTAGAATGATTGTATTCATACAACTACATTTTGGTTCGCTCTTGTCCTTCCTTACACCTTCATCTATAGTATTACACTATTTGAATCAATATGGACACTGCTTCACTGACGTATGTATCAATTGCAATCCTTATAATCAATTTAACAATTATTATTATTATGTAATCGTATGGTACCAATCTCTATGTTTCCAATGGCAAATGGCAATGGCAAATGAAAGATAAGTAAACACCCTAAAAATGTACTTAAACTATTAATGGCATTATGCACCCCATCCCATGTGGATATCCTGATTATAACAAGGTGTGTCTAAAACCATGCTAAACGTCATGAAAAAAGATATATTGTTTTAACCTGCCACGTCGAGTGCCCTTGACACAGTTTTCCCACTGCTGTATCCTTTTAGTATCCTCTAAAAGTACTCTTACAGATTCAAAAGTGTTTGAAGATCAGGGGGGAAGCCTGTTGACACCTAGTCTGGGCCCTTTCCCTTATCTTCAGTAAATGTAAAAAGTCCTGCTTTGAGTATTTAGGAACACTCACCTCCAATGCTTATTTCGTAAATCCCATGCTATCCGTCCTTAGATCTGGAATGGAAATGGTATCTCATTATTATCATACTTTAAGTTAGATATTTATATAGGCCTAACCAGGTAGTTACATTCCAATAATCATTAGAAAACTTCATCGATAATTAGGCTGTTCGCATATTTATATATGTCGATTTTATGTAAAAGTTATTACATAAATATCCAAATCTGTGATACAATACTTGCATGATAGGGGACCTGGCGGAAGCAAGGCAATGCGCCTAAGCTAGGATGAAACATATACTTTTGTATTTGTCTTCTTTTACCCAATAAAACACTTTAAAAAAACTGCATCTCATTCAGTATTTGTAATGCAATGAATACACTATTAAATACACGATTAAACGTGCATTTGAGGTTGCTGTGTTTTCCTCTTCCATACACAAGCAACCATACCCCACACATCTATCACTGAGGTATGATTAGTATTACATAAATATGTAGGTTTTAAATCAGATCTTTAGAAGTTGGATACATCTGAACCCGACTGTAAAAAGCATCCAGACTCAAGTGGCTTGAGTGACCGGCTCTCCCATTGGACAAATATCTTGTGTCTGAGAGGGTTCATTTTCTTTGATTCATCATGATATTTGTTCAGGATAAAAAGTAAATACACATAAAAATAAGAAAGCCAGTGAACTCATCAGTTATGTGTCACAACAGAAAAGAGGCCTGAACACGAGAGCTTCTATATTGTGTCCACATATAGGTTGACCAAACCCTAAAGTATGTTTACATATTAAATACCCATCTATCCAATCATCAATCGTTTTGCTTCACAATTTATTGTTTACCATTCTGCTTAGAAATCCCAGTGCTAGTATGGCTGGTGTCTATAATATACGTGGTGTAAAGTCTCTGTAAATACAGTGTACAGTGGTCGTGTCTGGGGCATAAGGCACCATGGGATTTCCCATCATTCGTCATAGCTAATTCGGTATTAGTCTGGAGGTTGTGAGCAAGGACCTCCCAGCGAATGACGTACGGAGGGTTTTTGGTGATTCTGGCTCGTGAGACCCCACTGAACAAAATCCCACACGGTGCCAAGCTGGCACCGCCGGGGAAATTCTGTAAAAGACGTTTTTCCAAAATGGCCCCTGGGAAAACGAGGACATTTAGAAAAATGGATATCTCTGCTGTTTATAGGTCTAGAATTTTGATTTCAACACCAAAGGATATGTTTACAAGGTCGTACGTTCATAATCTGTCCATATGAAAGTGATTCAAGTTCAAGGTCAAGGTCAATTTAGAGGTCAAACTTCATTTTTCTGTATTTTTCATAAAAATCAACTATATAATGCTAGATATTATTATCAGAGGCATATTGAAGGTCAAATGATTCAAAATTAAGGTCAAGGTCAAGGTCAAATCAATGATTAAGCTTCCAATTTAGCTATTTTTCATTTGAATCACGTGTGGGTCCAATCTATCACATGTCATAATGTCACAGGCTCTTACCATACGGATATAAGAGGTAATATTTCTCAAGGTCAAGGTCATGTTACTGATTAGCTTACTTTTTACCTTACATTTACATGTACATTTGGCTGTGGCACAGTTTTCACATGAGCACTTGATCAGCTTTAGAATGTACTGAGTTACTGGCAGTGTGTTCTTAGGGGTCATAACAGGCATCAGCATTTTATTGACTCTGTCCTTGGCCCAGCCATACTGCTCAGGATCCATCTTTGGGGGATCAAAATCCAGGCAATTAAGCCAGGTGCTGGCTTGGAAGTGTGCTCTTTGCACATTGAGTTTGAATGCCTTAAAGGTAGGTGGGAGAGACATCAGCTTCGGGGATGACACTAAACTTTCCCTTCCATACTTTGAATCGCAAAGAGGCTAGTTTGTCAACATCTGGATGGCCATAGCAGGCTGCTATGAAGGTTGTTGCTTGCTTTATGATGTCTGGAATGTTGGCAGTTACATTCCCCAGTAAGTCCATTTGAGCTCCTGTTTGGAGAAGTTTAACCACTTTGGCCTTCCCAATGCCCCAGCACTGTGCTACAGTGTCACATACTGACAATAAGTGTGCAGCAGGTAGCCTGGGTATTATTTGTTTGTGTTTCTGTATTGTAGCTTTAATGTCAACACATTTCCTGTTCTTTGATGTTTCTTCCATGACTATACAGCAATTTAAGCTATACTTGTTGTAATAGTAAAGGAGAAGCATGAACACATCAGTGTCATCAGCAATCACTTTGATGTTGCATGCTTAATTCCCATTGGTAATCCATAGAAATTGCTGAAGCATTATGATATTAGCTTCCTCGTGTGTGGTCCTCATGTCTGCTCTCTGAATGCAAAGACCATCAGTTAATTCAAAGGAATCACCATTCTGGCCTGTAACAAAGAACTCTCGCTGACCTGTTTGAAGTTCCTCTTTGCAAACCACAATTTCACTAACAATCAACTGAATCAGCTGGACCTTGTTATGTGAAGAGCTGAGTATGACCCTACAAGGAGGTAGCTGCATATTGCAGGAGAATGATGTCTTCTGCTTGCTTCCGTGCTCTGCCCACAGCGAGTGGCCGATTTGATGCTGAAGTTAAGGTATCTATCAAACACAAGGTACACATTGGCCTTCTTCAGTTTCCTCTCGATATATTCAACAATATTGTCAATGTAAGCTTTTACAGTCCCATTTGATGGCCAGTGCACAACCCACAACATGGCACATCCATCAATGATGATATCTGTTGGTTTGGGAATATTCTCTGCTGGAACTTCCACTTTCAGGTTGGTCTTCAATGTCACCTTATTTGTTGGACTCCGCAAATCACCAGTTTCAGTGAACAGGGAGATTGGCACGGCTGCTAATTCATAGGAGAGCACACCCTGTAAGTCTAGATCTCGACCTGAAGCCTGCAGGCCAACAACGTGTGTGTATATGGCACTGCTATAGTAGGTTTTTGGCAAGTTTATTCTAGCATCTGGCTTTGTAGCATGCATTGTTTTTACACATTTTGGTAGTGGTTTGTTAAAGCTGTCTGGCCAGCCCTTCACAAATTCAAGCAGCATCTCCTCTCACATAGCTACTGAATAATCCACATTCACATCATTGACGATATTCCTGTCACAACATGTACAATTCATCAAAATCCCACTGGTTACAAGTAAATAATATTGACTAACTGACCTAGCGCATGACCTGGACCTTGCCATTGGTTTATTGTGAACGATATCATCAGGATAGGAAATAGATCACAGTATTTTACCTTGGGGCCATCCATTAATTACATACGCATCAAGGGGGGGTGGGGGGGTCAGGCCAAATGCGTACAGATGCATACAGGGGGAGTGGGGGGGTCTAGGCCCATTTTGGCATACGCATTGTGTACGCATAAGGGCCGATTTTCTGGCAATTTAGACTGAAATTGGTGCCTTTTTGGGTCCAAATTTCCAGCCAAATTTAGAAATGTTTCTTTGAAAATACTCGTCAAAAAGGTGGCATATGCTGGTAGATTAATGCATGGGTCACAGTACCTAAATAGACCATATTTACTTTGTACCTCCCCCCGTCCCCTTCATGGAGTCCTTTCTCTTTTTGATTCCTGATTTGTGGATTTGTTGTAAGATTTTTTTTGAAAACTTGCTGCTATATAAAGGTTGGTTGTACGCACATGTATGGAACTAAACATGCAAAACCTTTTTTGTGGGGAGGGGGGGGGGGGGAAGGGTATCAATATCAGGGATGGAAGTGGGCAATTGAGGCCCCTGAATAAAGTCCTATATTTATAGTAAAGTACGGGTCTTCCCAACATTAAAAAAAAAGAAATCAGGAGAAAACTTGAAGACTTTAATCCCTACAATATCATGGGGGGGGGGGGGGGTCTAGGTTGCTTCAGGGCCGAGTCATTCATGGCGAGCTGCGGGGGGGGGGGCTTGGTGGATGTAGTGGGGGGACTAGAAAAGCCTCCATGCAGCAGCATTGCTGGGGGGGCCTCAAAATTTAAAACGGTCAGTGCACGCCGACACCCATGTTTCCACAGGCACATACGATTTTAGGGGGGGTGGCTATTTCTCAAAATTGAAACGTAGTGGGGGGGGGGGGGGGGGGGTTTAGGAAAATGCCAAATCCCCCTCCCCCAGCAGGTAGTAAATGACTAGGCACTTAGCTCATTGCTGGTGGGGAGGGTCAGATCCAAAAACGGGACAGGCCCATAAAAGTTCTTCCCCCTACATATGCACCAAAAATTAAGCCTAAATGTTCCCCCATAAATGCCAGTGGGGGGGGGGGTCAAAGTGAAATGAGTATGTACGCATGGGGGGGGTAGTCCAAATGCGTACATGGTGCAACAGGGGGGGTGGGGGGGTCCATTTTGGGCAAAAATGTGCGTATGTAATTAATGGATGGCCCCCTTGAGAAATGTACCATTTAATATGGTTATGAAAATAGTATCTAGCATTATATACATGTCATTTCTATCAAAAATACCAAAATTGGAGGTTCAATCTTTGATTTGACCTTGACCTTGACCTTAGCCTTGACTTTGACCTTGACCTTAAAACATTTGACCTTCCATATGCCTCTGATAATAATATCTAGCATTATATACTTGTTATTCAGTTGATTCTAATGAAAAATATCAGAAAATGAAGTTTGACCTTTAAATTGACCTTGACCTTGACCTTGAATCACTTTCATATGGATAGATTATGAATGTATGACCTTATAAACATATCCTTTGGTGTTGAAATCAAAATTCTAGACCTATAAACAGCAGAGATATCCACTTTTCTAAATGTCCTCGTTTTCCCAGGGGCCATTTTGGAAAAACGTCTTTTACAGAATTTCCCCGGCGGTGCCAGCTTGGCACCATGTGGGATTTTGTTCAGTGGGGTCTCACAAGCCAGAATCACCAAAAACCCTCCGTACGTCGTTCGCTGCGAGGTACAGGTAGATAGGCCAGTTCTGGCAACTGGACTATATGGCCAATAGTGTGTGTGTCTGTGTGTGTGTGTTTGTGTGTGGAAGGGGGGGGGGGGGGGCATAATGTCTGTGAGTGTGTCCAAGCCTCTAGCCATGAGATAAAGTGCTAATGTATAACTATGTGAATGGTCTTGTCATGAGCTAATATAATTTCTAAGTGACAGGTTGTGCCATGAGATAAGTGACAACATGTAGCTGTGTGGCTGGTCATGTCATGAGCTAAGTGACTATAGTCATGCCATGAGGTAGGTGACAGTGTATAGATGTGTGACTATTGTCACGCCAAGAACTAAGTTACAGGGTATAGATATCTGACTGATCGTGCCATGAGCTAAGTGACAGGGTATAGATATCTGACTGATCATGCCGTGGGTTAAATGACAGGGTATAGATATCTGACTGATCGTGCCATGAGCTAAGTGGCATTGTATAGATATCTGACTGATGGTGACATGAGCTAAGTGACAGGGTATAGATATCTGACCGATGGTGGCATGAGCTAAGTGACAGGGTATAGATATCTGACTGATGGTGCCATGAGCTAAGTGACAGGGTATAGATATCTGACTGATGGTGCCATGAGCTAAGTGACAGGGTATAGATATCTGACTGATGGTGCCATGAGCTAAGTGACAGGGTATAGATATCTGACTGATGGTGCCATGAGCTAAGTGACAGGGTATAACTGTGTGACTGCAAGAGGCCAAAGGTTGAGCTGATGTCACCCACAGTAGACCCACAGAGGAAATAACAGGAAAGGAGGTTGTTAGTGCTCCTGGCTGGTCCAGACACACTCTCCGGGCGGATATGAGGTGACCATAACAATGTGTTTGGGGATTGTTCTGATGTCAATCTATGACTAACATGCAATGTGAATGGCTCCAGATGGTGGACTATCTACAAATTACTGCAATTTGGATATTATGTTTAAATAATCAGTTTTGCACATTGTGATTTTCCCTGGTGGTGGTAATATTATACAGGTCTACTAGTTAAACAGGGGCATTTTTTGAACTTTCAAAAGGACTGTACATGTATATACTTTAATAAAGTTCAGGGTATGGCAAGAGTCATTGCCCTGTAGAAGGGGGGTGGAGGCTTATTGGATCTTATTTCATTTTCGACAAGAGTTCCTTGGGGTCGGGCCCCTCGACCTCCCCCCCTCCTGGATCCGCCCAGGCTGTCCGACCGTTATGATAACCTTTAAGGACGCATGGCGCTAAAAGATGACATTTGTCGTCATGATGCACCATTGAAGCCCTGGCGAATAACTCGCTGGTGCTACATTGGTGCATCATGCCAATCCTTCGGGAGTGTCTCAACCCCATGGGGTCGTCATGATGCTTGGATGCAGCACTGGCGAGTCACTCGCTAGGACTTCATTCATGCAACACAACGTCTAATGGTATGATGCATTAAGGTTTCATGCCGCCCTTAAAGGGGTAATAATAATTATGTGGTAAAGGCCTTTAGTTGTGAGAAGGAGGAGTCGACAAGGAGACGCCTATATTACTTCATCTCTTACAGAATGGAGCTAACCATAACCACAACTGTTACACGGATCAGGTACTTCACACCGGGCCCTGTTTCACAATGTGGTCAACCATCATAAAAATGTTTTACAATGTGGTTAGCGATCATAAATCACCTTATGTCACCATTCTTGGAATAAGAATTACTTTTTGCCGTTTCCGGTTACATTTAAGCTATCACCATTATGTATTATACACTTATAGATGCTGAGTTTCTTTCCCAAGAAAATTATAGAAAAATGGTCCTATAGATGTTTTTGAAAAGATGGGTAGCTTTCCCTTGATTGAACGGAAGGCAGTTTCTGGCATGCTATTTATATCAGGATCCGGTTTTGTTGTAATCAAGTAAGATAATAAGGAAATCAATTAAGACATTCTGAATTATTGAAAATGGCCTCGATCGTAATAAAGGGGAGAACGGTTCGCAGAGGATAACGCTTATTTCTCACGTGGTTGAATCCTTTATAAATAATCTATCCTATCTTCATTTTTTTAAATTGAAAAGACCTTGTTTCAGTGATAACCACCTGAGATTATACAACTCAAGTACAAAGTTCATACCATTTTAAACGTACTTGATAAAGGCTCAAAAACAAGTGCCCCTCCCCAAGGTTGAACCCTTTAAGGACGGCATGATACCTTAATGCATCATGCCCTAGGTCTCCATGGTGCATGAATGCAGCCCTAGCGAGTAACTCGCCAGTGCTGCAATCAAGCATCATACTGACCCTATACAGGGAGCATCAGGATGCACCAATACAGCACCGGCGAGTTTTGGTGCATCGTGACGACAAATGTCATCTTTTTAGCGACATCCGTCCTAAAAGGGTTATGTAAAATGTACAATAGAGAGAGATAAAGGGCAACATGCAGACGCCGAGGCGGTTTTCTATACATGTCAAAGTGGCAAATTGCTTGGTTATTGAAGGCTAGGCGCCAGCTCCTGATGTTATCGGGATCTTACCGCCGTGACATTGGTTCCACATAGGGGAACAATGTCTTCAGATGGTGTTATATGCTCCATGCTACATGGACTATGAAGGACATAATATCCAATTTGTCTATGTGTGTGTATATATACTTAATTAAAGCCAGTTAAAGGAAAGGGTTTCTCATCACCAATCACTGAGAAAATATGATGATTTCAAGCCCCTTTTGAATTGAATATTTTGCTATTTTTACTGAGAGACTTTTCGCAAAAAAATTCACATTTTAGTAGCTAAGTTTTTATTGATCCACGAAAGTTCAGAAGATGTAGGTTACTATTATCTATGCCATTATGTGTCTCTTTTTTTTCCTTTTTTTGGGGGGTTTTACATATTAATTCTCTTGCGGTGAAAAGAAGCCAGTATTTTTCTTGGTGCACTTGGCTTAATGGTGGCCTTTAATTAGTAGTACACTGAGTGAGCGGTGCACTTTAACGAGTACATCCTGGCTATGGGAGTGTTGTTCAATTCTGTGAATTGGTGAATGAAATAATAAAGACACAAAGCAGCTTGAAGAATTGTTAAGTGCATGGTACTTTCCCTTTCACCCAACCCCCACTCCAACAGTATACCCCCCTCCCCCACCCATCTATTGCATTTGTCTATCTCTCTCGCTTTCCCTCTCATCCAAAAACCATATAATTCACAACTCAATGTTAGGCCATTGTATACACCCATGCCTAATGCATTGCTTTATAATCCAAAACAAAACAGGCATCATAACTAAATTTTCATTTCATAATGAAAGACTCGCAGCAGGTTTGCAGCCAGCCTGCCTTTTACTTCACACCTCCCAAGCTCCGCCCCTATCCTGCCTACCCCCCTCTCATCCCACCCCAACCCCTATACGTTTGTACACAATGTTCACAAATGACGTCGCCTATTTTGAGACCCCTCCCCCCCACCACCACACCGTGTCACCATTTCGCCTTTTCGGGGGCAAAATTATTATTGGCATATAAATATGCCAGCCTGGGTCACGTTTCCCCCCCCCCCCCCAACCTACACACTACAGGTAACGTCATCTGTGAACGTCCCCCTGTGGAGTCACGTTTTGTCCACATGCTACAAAGCGTCCACACCCATTATCAAACTCTTTGTATAAACTTCATTTATTTCTTCAGACAAGAAATTTGCAAGGTTGATTATTTAATAGTTCTAGTAAGTTCATTAACAGATATATCATTGGATGACTGAATCTCTCAGCCTGGTGATTCATAGTACATAATATAATAATATGTAGCCTACAATAATACCATAATAAACTGTAACTGATATTTCTTGTCTAGGTGGGTTCTAGATTTGCCTGTATGGTGAAACACATCCATGGAGCAAAGAAATTATACTCCAACTGAGTCCAAGTGAAAACACAATTCATTTTAACAGCACCAACCTGTGTCTTTCCTTGACCTATGGACACTTTGTGGCCTGTGGACAAAACGTGACTCCACCCCCCCCCCTCCCACTGGGGTGGCACAATAAGACAATAGCCTGGAGGGAGGGTGTGGAGGTGGCTGCAGGTGCTGGAGGAGGCTGATGTCAGCTCACACTCACTCCTCCTGCTGCTGGAGCATGGAGGCATTAATAATGATAACCCTTAAACCCTTTAATATACAGCATGTCGCTGAAAGATGACATAATTTGTCATATCACCGGACTCAAAAACTAAAATGTGTCTCCGGACTCTTCAAAGTGACTGTCATAAAATAAACAGTCAAAAACGTGTCCAAGTGACAAGGAAGTGGGTCGTCTAGCTGGAGATAGAAGACCCACTTGGCAAGTGGCAGCCCAGAACCTGACATTTGCCAGCTCCAGATTCTATTTGTGAGATAGTAACCTAAAAGGTTAAACAAATTTTTATTCGTTTATATTATGACAGTCACTTAGACGAGTCTGGAGACAAGTTTACTTTTTCAGTGCGCTGCCACCAATGTAGCACCAGCGAGTTACTTACCAGGGCTGTATAGGTGCATCATGCCGAAACTTCGGAGTGTCTCGACCCCATAGGGTTGGCATGATGCAAGATCAAGGCCATGTCGCTGAAAGATGACATAATTTGTCATATCGCCGCACTCAAAAACTAAAATTTGTCTCCGGAATCTTCAAAGTGACTGTCATAAAATAAAAGCGAATTACTCGCCAGGGCTGCATTACAACAAACACGATGAAGCCCTCCCTCCAAAGGTAAGAATCTACCTCCCATGACGTTGTCAAATAATGACTACTCCAAAATCGGAGTCAAAAGTGTGTGCCTTGGAGGTGGTGGGGGGGGGGTGTAAGGGGTGGTGTAAGGTGGGGTCGGGAGGTGGATGGGATTCCTGTGTGAATGCAGCACGGTATGAGCAGAATCCACAGCTGTCTAAACCGCAGCCTGACCACATTTTATATCAAAACTCAACCCTTTAAGGGCCGCATAGTGCTTTGATATATCATGTCCTTTGTGGTCATGATGCATGAATGCGGCTCTGGCGAGTAACTCGCCATGGCTACATCCAAGTATCACACGACCCTTATCAGGGTTTATACACTCTTGACACGTCGGTGTTATTAAATGGCAAGTTACTCACCAGGGCTGTATTCATGCATCATGACGTCCAAAGTACATGAAATCACTATGCTGCCATTAAAGGGTTTACATATGGAAAGGATACCCTACCCTTACCTTGAACCTGTCCAGGGTATGGTCAATTAATCTTGATTATTCATCCCTATGATATTCTATATCAATTAGTTTCAGAATCCTAGAGAGATGGTCATATTCCTATGGGCAATTACGAGACTCATGAATTCTTTCTAAAATACCCTACGCAGGTAAAATTAATTTGTAGTTTCTAAAGAGAAACGAATAAGTTAGTTTGTTTGTTCTCAGCAAAAGTGAATTTCCGTATGTCGATCAATCCTTTGTGAAATATCAGGTCCAATTGTCTTGCATCGTCAATATAACTAAAAAAAATCATAACCAAATACTTTAATCATCATAATGATAAAACTAAACATACTCCGAACTCGATATAAACTCCTTTTCAAATTCCTATAAGTATATCCTAGTCTTCCCCCAAAGTTATAACAACATTGAACACCCAAGTGTGACGTCCTTAAGTTGCAAATTCGTACCGTCATCATTTCCCCTCTACTCTGGTAATATTTTAAATACTAAATCGACATACAACAGGCCGACAGTTTGGCCATGATAAAAGAATACAAACCGTTAAAACAGTAAGTTTATTCTTATCATGGATTACGGCTTCTCCCACGGAGACAGTATAGGGGGTAAAACACAGAATTAAATAGGGAACGTTCACAAATGACGTCACTGACTGGGGAGTGGGAGTCCTCGGCTTGAGGGATGAAGCATGGCCAAGGCCACCCATTTGAAAAGACCATTTTGTCAAACAATGAGAATAATGACAATGGGGGAAGGGGGATAGGAGAGACAGATGTGTTTAAAAGTGCAGAAAGTGGGTGACATTATTACTAAACGTTCCCATACTCCATACCCCCCCTCCCCAAATAAACCCCCACACACCATGTCCCCCATTCTCTCCCCTGTCAGCTAGCAAATCGATAGATACTTATCAGCCAGTCATAGATTTCCAGGGTATTTATGGGTTTAGCATTGGATCCAGGTGGTGGTCCCGCCAGGGGTGGAGGGTGGGGCAGCTTGGCTGCTGACGTTGTTGACATGAGGTGTTTACTGGGGGTATTTCCCCCTCCTCTTGTCTCCCCCTAACCCCCCCCCCCCTCACCCCCCACCCATCTCACCCCCCCCCCCTCCCAGACACGACACACCCCAAACTACTCCCACTGATAATCTGTATACTTCAAAAAGTAGTCAGTAGTGACTAACCTAGTCGTTTTTTGCTCCCTATACGCCCAACCCAGGTTGGCAAGGTTAGTCAATGCTGAATGACCCCTCCCCCCCCCCATTTAGTCTAGGATCGATATAGGAATATTTAGGTCAGTCGTTTTGACATGTCATTAGTCATGTTTGGTTTGGAATTGCTAGGCAATTCGTAATTTTGGGAAATCAGTCAGTCATATGGACTTATGCATATCCCCATGACTAACACTGGGTAGGCACTACTGACTAACCTATTAAACATACAGATTATCAGTGTGCTCTGTGTCGACATGGCCATTTGGCTGACTGAGGTTGGTGTAATGGAAATTAAATCTGGGTAGATCTATATATCGTAGTGCTACTCAAACTAGATCCGGCAGTAGTCTATCTATTGCAATCAGTTGTATTTCATGAATCTCAATTCAGTCAAGTCAAGAAAAAAGTATTTGTGAGTTTCTACTTTAGTACACACTGGGGCTTACTGCCAATACAATGCATTTATTTTCGCACCTCGTATAAGATATACGATATTGTCACAGTATAAATTGAGATCTACAACTTTAACTTTTGTAAGAAACTCAGGTGATATTCTCAGCCAGACTAAAGATTGCTGGATTGTCAAACTCCCCAGGGCAACATATTCTTGCCAACCACCCTATTCTCAAAAACATAAGATACTAAAGTCAATTGTGTGGTTTCCCATTAAAAGCAATCCCATGGGATGGCAACTGCTGGCAATGACGTTCACTACGTCATCTGATGACGTCAGCAGTATCTACGTCAGCTGACATCAGCCTCCTTAACATATTCCTTTGTCGAGCTCTAAATGAGTGATCAGCATTGCTCCCAGTGATGACCTCACTCGTCCAGAAAGAGAGAGAGTGTGTGTTAAGGGGGGGGGGGGGGTCTTGGGCAAGTTGGGACATGCAGAGCAATCAGTTTATTATGTCCTGAAGGCATTGGGGAGCTGCACGGGTCTTCTGTAGGTGGAGATTACTGTATTCATATCTTACACTTTTTTGCTCTATGCCTTCCTTCCTTCAATATCCCCTGCGCTCCATTTGATCCCCTCAATCCTATATATTTCCATTCCTATCTTAAGTTTATGTCATATGAATTGTCACACATGCATTGTCATCTGTAGGCCATCCGACCTATGTTTATCTCCCCCCCCCTCCCTAACAATCCTTTTAGTATTTGGTGAGTTCTGTTGCTCAAACGACACGCCTTTTCCATTACATCTTGGATATTACAGTTTCATTTCTTATCCCATCCAGGCAGTTATCCTTCAAATTCAATTATAGGTAGCTTTCTTATTATTCCCAGATCCCCCTATATTTGCCATTACAAGCCATACAGTTCAAAAACGTTCATAATATGCACGCAGTGTGTAAGCAATGAATGCAGTATACAGGGACAATACTTGAAGCATGCATGTGGCTCCAGAGGGGTCAAAAGCGACCTGGCGACCTGGGCTGTTTTCCAGGCGACTTGGCGACCTGGTGCACTAATTTGCGACCTGGTGACTTTTGGACAAATTTGGCTATAGTAAAAATAGTAAAAAAAAGTGACTTTCCGACTTTAGGCCCTTAATTTCGGCGACTTTCCGACCTGAGGGGGGGGGGGTACCCCTCTGCACCCCATGCATGCATCATCTCTTCATTAAACCTCTCACAAGAGTGCATCATCAGGAGGCCAGTGATACCCTCTAACATGGATTACATCGCTTGACCATGACTCATATGATACCGACCGACCCTGATACTCAAAATGCAGGAAGGTTCTTCACTTTCTACTACATTCTAGTCAAGCAGACGACATTTTACGCGCCGCCATTTTGTTGTTTATGAGGACCAGAACGGACGTTACGACCTGCCGCATACCCGGATGTCGGACTGCCAAGCTGGGGTTCAGGGTTCAAGGTCAGTAAAGCACAAGTTTATGTCGTACACAGAAGGTGGTGATTCAGCACATCTCTAACAGGGCCAAGAAATGAAATAAACGGTGTCTTTCAGGTAACCCGACACAGAGAAAAGAAACGGCGTCAAAAGGGAGTCCAGGTTGTTTGCAGAATGACTCCCCTCTTCAGGGGAGCCCAGGCTGCATAAGAGAGGCTGGATGACTCGTTGGGAAACATAAGGGAGTCACCTGGGAGAGTCACATAGTTCCCTGGCTCACCAAAAGGAGTCACATAAGGACATTCTGGAGACAACCTGGACTTCCTTTTGACGCTGTTTCTTTTCTCTGTGGACCCTACACTGATCTTCTGGCCTTACCTGTACTGGCTATTATATAACTCAGTCACCATTTTTTGGCTCCCTATACACGACCAACCTCTGGCTAGGTTACTGTCAGGATACACACACAGAAAAGTGAGAGTCATTGTCGCTAAAACTACCCTCACCTGAGGGTCAGGCACTAAAACTACCCTCACCTGACTCTCAGGTGAGGGTGGTTTTAGCGACAATGACTCTCACTTTTCTGAGGGTGTAGTCATAACTGACCAATCCACCTTAGTCTTTTCTTTAGGCTAAGTTATTTTTTTGAGTAAGGCATTAGTCAGTTTAGGCTTTGACTCATTGTCATTTGTCTACATCAATTCGTCATTCTGACCAACATCCCTATGACTAACCTGGGGTAGCCACTACAGACTATAAGCCCGAGAGCATTTAGATCATCAGTATATTAAGGTCGACCCTTTTCCTAAGTATTACCTAGGAAAAGTGTCGATCTTAAAATTCATTATCCAAGTTGGATGGAAAGAATGCTATTTTGGAGCTATTTGGGGTCCATTTGATACTTAAAATTTCCTCATTCATCTGTAAAAACTCATACTGTAGAAAGTATACAGGGTAGATTTATAACCTTAACCGTCTGTGACAACTCTCACAGCTAAACAACAGACTCTATGCATGAACACCACATACTGTGCTACACTGAACTTACATCATGGATGATGCATGCAATATATGAATTGGTCACATGAAATGACAAGATAAGAATTTTATTTAAAGAAAAACATCCCCCTAGAAAGGCATGAATTTTCAATTAAAAGAAAATAAATTTAATGCTCCATACTCATGTGTCAAGGCTGTCAGGAGAAGTCCATGCTGGACTTAGTGTACCTACCCTAGACTTTCAGACCATGTAGCCGGAAACACGGCTTTAATGGCCTAGGCTTTTCTTTTGATAATAGGGACGCATGTATAGCAGTAATGTTACTACTTTGTAGCTGGGAAGAGATTTATCTTGAGTGTCCTTTTTAAAACAATGTGGAGTTTCCATCAAATCCATCATCGTAAATTTACTGTCAGGTCCAGGGATATCAAATCTTCAAAGGTCTAGAGTTATTTTATTTTAGATTGAATCATTTCTACTCTCAGATGACTCTTGCAGGCAAAGCCTATTGTGGGCTAAAGGTATTGTTCCCCTCGAAGATAATATTTCAGATCTAAGCTCTTTTTTCAAACGTAAACAGCGAGTGAACTATGCATTTTTGTTTGCATGATGCACTAATGCAGCAGGTGCGAGTTACTCACCTGTGCTGCATCACTGCATCATGAGGATGAATAAGCATGAAGCCCTGAGGCATCATGCCACCATCCCTAAACACTTCAAGGTAAAAGATGACATCTATTGTCATGATGCACCAATGAAGCCTTGGCGAGTAACTCACCAATTGGGACAGGATTGGCGCATCATGCCGATCTTTGAATACAGCATGGTACTTGAATGCAGCACTGGCGAGTTACTAACCAGAGCTGCATTCATGCATCATGACGACCAATGGGATGATGCACCAATGCAGCCTCGGCGAGTACCTCACCATCTGGGACAGCAT
This sequence comes from Harmothoe impar, assembly GCA_947462335.1. Lineage (NCBI taxonomy): Eukaryota > Metazoa > Annelida > Polychaeta > Phyllodocida > Polynoidae > Harmothoe > Harmothoe impar. Next base: position 48,773,842 of record OX381719.1, on the reverse strand, counting down.
TGGCGCATCATGCCGATCCTTGAATGCAGCATGATACTTGAATGCAGCACTGGCGAGTTACTAACCAGGGCTGTATGAATGCATCATGACGACCAATAGCATGATGCATTGATACATCATGCCATCCTGGGTTAAAGCTACATTCTCCACCAAAAGTCGGTGAGGTATTCCTCAGCTAGTCCTAGATAAGTTATAAGTCTTTGTTCTCAGGAGGAGATGATCCTGTCGCCATGAGTCAGACACCCTTGCCAATATGTAACAGCTCGGACTGTCACTGTCACACAGATATAGGTGCCAGAACACACACGTCTGGGTCACCTCTCTTTGTGTCTGCTGTAAAAAGGTACATTCTGAGGCAGATGTCTTATAGCTGAGCACTACTGTAGGGAAGCTACTCAATGTAAAAATATTTTATTTCTGAATTAGAAATATAGATATGTGATACTTTTTTTTGGCCAGTGTGAACTGGTGAAATGCCTGAAATACTACATACCGTAGTGGATTGAATAAGCGCACATGCGCTCATCAATTTCGATGATGCCATCTACCATGCGCTTATTCAAAACCTGCACTTTTTGAGACCCCTGCGCTTATTCAAGCAACTGTAGTATTTATTGTTGAACCTTTAAGTATAACCCATGATGCCCAAAGGTGCACACATATATCTGTCAGCACGATCCACCATGTTTCATTGTTTATAATAATTATGCCGACAAAAAAGACATTTGTATAGCACTATGCAAGTGACATAAGGTTTATTTGCAGAGGGAAAATTGACATTGGGGTGACCTTTAAAAGGGGCCACATAAACCTAAATTAGATGTTTCCCAGAATAAAATATTGCGGGTGGAGGAAGGGAAGTCAGGTACTGCAGGCAGACTTTACCAGTAACTACTAGTACAGTGAGAAGTTCTGGAAGTTCTCTGTACACTGTTTTATGGTGTAAAAGCCTGGTATAACCTCATACCTTCGCCCCTACAACCCGAGGGGGGGTACTCAGTATGGGAATGGGTACCAACTGCGGTAACCACCCTGAAGAGCTGTCGCTGTGCGCACGTCGGAGCGAGAAAAAAGGGGGGCTGTTAATCATAGAAAAGTAAAAAACTAGGGGCTGTCAACGACTGGAAAGTACAGAATCAGGGGCTGTGACACTTGAAATAAAGATAAGGGAACGTTCACAAATGACGTCACCTGCTAGGGGGTGGGTGGGTCTTTGGGTTTAGTGACGAAAAGTGACATGGGGGTGGGGGGGTCTCAGGCTCTGTGTGACATCACCTTTTCAACTCCAGACATATTTATCAATAAAAATTACAATATGTAGTATAGATAACAATTTAAAGAAAATGACTAATTAGGATAAGGGAATTCCCCTGATATTGTACATATCAGTGTGAAAGCTGATGTCAATGTAACAGTATCTCAGCTATCTAGCTGGAATGGCAACTAATTGGCTATTGTCACACGGTTCAGAAAGTGACTTGGACTAGTACTAGTCCTCAATATATACTGTAAATGTACATATTCTCACGTGTATACATTTTCACGATTTTGCTAAAAAGCGCATTTTCGAGAGTATTTAAATTCGCGATTTTTGGAATATGGTAGTAGTATAACTATATTGGATAAATATTCACTCTGTACATATTTTTCCGATTTAAAAAAATCACGAAAATCGCAAAAACATGTACAGCGCGAAAAATATCTACTTTTACAGTATGTATAGTGCTACAACCAGACAAATATGACTTTGTCTCACCAAAGTGATGCAGGTGCAAACAGTGACGTATTTGACCAGGTGACATCTGAGGGGTGATCCATTAAGTATGTCACGCCCGAGGGGGTGGGGGGGTCTTTTTTGTGTGACAACGGGGTGGGGGGGTGTTTAGAATTGTGTGACGTCACACTTGCAGATTTTTTTTAAAACTATGTATTGAATAAATGCTGTATAATTAGTCATATTTGGAGGCTAAAAACATGCTTTTTGCTGTAGTAGACCTAAAACCCCTAGCCCTTCCGCTAAACACAGGTCAGCTTTCATCATCCTTCATCTGCTTAACTGACCTCAGTGCCAAGCAATCACTGTAGAATGTAACACGAGATACTGTAACTCTCTAAGAAGGACACACAAAGGAAAAAGATTGTACTGTTGAAGCTCACTTGATTACAGAATGATGAACATTCACTGCATCAAGACAGTGACATTTGTAAAGCTAGTATTGTATCAATATGCATTACCACTAAGTGGCATCGTAATTTCATGTGTGCTACCTGGAATATGAACCAAGAAGAACTGCCCTGGATAGAGGAAGAATATGTGGATGCCACAAATTTTCCAATACCAGGGCAGAGGATAGCAGTGCCGGGGGGTTGTTTATTTTGTATACACAAGTGTGTGGTTGGCAAGGTTACATTTTGTGCAAAATCCCCCTTCATCAAACTCCTCTGCTCCAAGGGTTACTTTTCACCAAAACCACCCTCATCAAGTGTGACTTTTAAGGGATTTCAACAAAACGTCACTTTGGAGTTTCTCACCAGAATACTTGGTTAAAATCCCTTTCACCAAGGTCAATCTGCAGAGAATCTGCTTAAACCTAAATACTTTTCACAAAATCTCCCTCACTTGGGGGTCATTTTCACAAAATCCGCCTCACTAACAGAAAGGCTTGCCGGAGGGCCAACCGCAAACCCATGTTAAAATAAAATTAAGTGCCCTGTTCCCAAATAGTAGCACTAGCACACTTTTTATTCCTGACATGAATCCATGGTTCGAGGGCACAACTATCAAAAATATCTAGGGTGCGAACAATACTCATGTAATTTGGTTACTGCCTCTTTGAACTGTTGTATTATCCGAAAGGGTTCTATTTGATAAATCTGTTATTGTCCTGTACAGAAGGACTTGCTTAATCACAAGATATGTATGCCCTTTTATTAGTTTTAAATGATACGATACATAACTATTATACAGGGGGGGGGGTGTTGGCAGATTTGTGACATACTTTTCTAGGGGGTGTTGGGAAATGTGTGACGAAGTGTGACATGGGGGTGGGGGGGTCTTCAAAATGGCCCAAAAAAGCGTGACATACTAAATGGATCACCCCTGACCAGTGCCTAGCACTTGTATCTACGGTGACAGATATCTAAATGTAACACTTTATAACTACAATGTATGTAGGACAAGGATAACTTCAAACTTTGGGCTATTCTGAGATTGCCCATCAAATATGTTGACCAGTCAAAAAACGTGAACCGGTCATATATAATACATCACCATTTGCACCTGCATCACTTTCATGAGACAGTGACAGATATCAATTATATCGTGCATTTAAGCTGGTAGGGGGGGGGTCTTCAAAATTAGTGACGTCTTTCTTAGGGGGGTTATTGCTGGTAGGTGACAAAAGGTGACAAGGGGGTGGGGGGGTTCTGAAAATGACCCTAAAAAAGGTGACGTCATTTGTGAATGTTCCCTAATGAACCCTTAAATCTCATACATGACTTGAATAATCTATATAATTCCAAATAACCTCATGTTGAATGGAAGAGGCCTCTTAACAGTTGGCTGTCATCTGATTTCTAAGAAAATAGGCGATGTAAAAATAATACACATTTTCAAGGGGCTGTCAAATGACTAAATAGGGGGGGCTGTAGTTTTGCAGTTGGTACCTAGCATCAAAGAGTGACTGCCCCCCCCCCCCCCGGGCCCTACACACACACCCCACCAACCCCAGCACCACCATAACCAAACGCGTCATGCATGGGCTCAGCTTGGGACGCTTCCAAACGGCCCTTCCACACACACAACCAACCAGTATCATAGAAAGTAGAAATAAAGACGAATAATAATATATAAAGAAAAGAGAAAAAAAACTCACACACTGGCACAAATACTACACCCCTGCAAAGACGTACACAGAGCAGTGATAGAAAAAAGCCGCAGTCGATTCACATTGGAAACGACGCTGTCTGCTTTTTAACGGTGAATCTGTAGTGAGATAATTATATAGGGCTGGCCGCAGGTTTATTTGGCTGGCTGCTATATAAAAGATTCTTGTAATGGCAGTGGAGGAGGATATAGATTTGAGCACACATAGAGGGTCACTGTGACTCCTGAATCGTGTTCCCTGAATATTGCTTCAATGTTGTACATACTAGGGGTAGGACACGTGCTAAATGACTGTCATTAAAACTAGTCTACATGTATGTGTGACACTCAATTTGTGAGTGAGGGGAATGGCTGATTGGGAAATCTGGGATACATAGGTAGACAGTAGTCAACAGGGTCGGGGGGGTCGGGAGAGAAGATCGCAGGGGAGAAAGTGTGGTAGCTAAGCAGGCAGGTAGGCAAGGGGACCCCTTAAGTTCTTGTACACATTAAAACAAAGGGTTTATGCACGAAACGATTTTCAGAAAATATACCCCCCCCCCACTTCGTGCGTACATACTTTATGGAAGCCCCTAAAGTTAAGGTGCACAGGTGAGGAGGCTTTTACTAAGGGGGTAGGAAGTAGAGAAGGTGTATGAATGAGGGGTAGAGAGAGACTGTGTGGTGAGGATGAGGGAGACTGTATGGTGAGGGGGAGAGGGAGACTGTATGGTGAGGGGGAGAGGGAGACTGTATGGTGAGGGAGACTGTATGGTGAGGGGTAGGGGGAGACTGTATGGAGAGGGACACTGTATGGTGAGGGGGAGAGGGAGACTGTATGGTGAGGGGGAGAGGGAGACTGTATGGTGAGGGGGAGAGGGAGGCTGTATGGTGAGGGGGGGAGGGAGACTGTATGGTGAGGGGGAGAGGCAGACTGTGTGGTGAGGGGGAGAGGGAGACTGTATGGTGAGGATGAGGGAGACTGTATGGTGAGGGGGAGAGAGAAACTGTATGGTGAGGGGGGGGGAGGGAGACTGTATGGTGAGGATGAGGGAGACTGTATGGTGAGGGGGAGAGGGAGGCTGTATGGTGAGGGGGGGGGGAGGGAGACTGTGTGGTGAGGGGGAGAGGGAGACTGTATGGTGAGGATGAGGGAGACTGTATGGTGAGTGGTAGAGGGAGACTGCATGGTGAGGGGAGGGGGAGACTGTATGGTGAGGGGGAGAGGGAGACTGTATGGTGAGGGGGAGAGGGAGACTGCATGGTGAGGGGGAGAGGGAGACTGTATGGTGAGGGGGGAGGGAGACTGTATGGTGAGGGGGAGAGGGAGACTGTGTGGTGAGGGGGAGAGGGAGACTGTGTGGTGAGGGGAGAGGGAGACTGTATGGTGAGGGGGAGAGGGAGACTGTATGGTGAGGGGGAGAGGGAGACTGTATGGTGAGGGGGAGAGGGAGGCTGTATGGTGAGGGGGGGGAGGGAGACTGTATGGTGAGGGGGAGAGGGAGACTGTATGGTGAGGGGGAGAGGGAGGCTGTATGGTGAGGGGGGGGAGGGAGACTGTATGGTGAGGGGGAGAGGGAGACTGTATGGTGAGGGGGAGAGGGAGACTGTATGGTGAGGGGGAGAGGGAGACTGTATGGTGAGGGGGAGAGGGAGACTGTATGGTGGGGGGTAGAGGGAGACTGCATGATGAGGGGGAGAGGGAGACTGTATGGTGAGGGGGAGAGGGAGGTTGCATGGTGAGGGGGAGAGGGAGACTGTGTGGTGAGGGGGAGAGGGAGACTGCGTGGTGAGGGGGAGAGGGAGGTTGCATGGTGAGGGGGAGAGGGAGGTTGTATGGTAAGGGGGAGAGGGAGACTGTGTGGTGAGGGGGAGAGGGAGGTTGCATGGTGAGGGGGAGAGGGAGACTGTGTGGTGAGGGGAGAGGGAGACTGTGTGGTGAGGGGGAGAGGGAGACTGCGTGGTGAGGGGGAGAGGGAGGTTGCATGGTGAGGGGGAGAGGGAGACTGTGTGGTGAGGGGGAGAGGGAGACCGTGTGGTGAGGGGGAGAGGGAGACTGTATGGTGAGGGGGAGAGGGAGACTGTATGGTGAGGGGGAGAGGGAGAGAGAGAGTGAAAGAAAGAAAGACAGACAGAGGCAGAGAGAGCGGCAGAGAAAGACACAGAGAGGCAGAGATAGAGAGACAGAGGGGGAGACAGAGACAGAGAGAGGGGGAAAGTTTTGAGGAGGATATAGAGACTGTTGGGTGAGGGGTGGGGCTGAAGAGAGTGTCTGGATATAGTTATTTGTTCTGTTTTAGGATAGCCTGAATTGGTAAAGTGTATAACTGAGAAGAGGACTGCTGAGGTGTGTGTGGGGGGGGGGGGGGGGGGGGGAGGCCTAAGGCATGGCTGTGTGGGTCGGCCAGGCCCCCTGTACTCTCCGATCCATCACTCTACTGACAGCCTGGATAAAAAATCCCCTCCTCTCCAAACTGACCCTGCCAGCAACTACCCACCACTCTCCAGCCAGATATCGCCTATTTACACATCAACTGCAATCTGCCCATTTACCTGCCGAACATGATGTGGCTTCTGCTTGGAGAGTGACATCACCTTTCTTCATTGTCTATAGTATATATCCCTGAACAACCCCAAGTCTATTACCTGCCCCTCTGGGACCTGCACCAGTCAGCCAACCAACCCATTGGCTCTCTCCCACCTCATTTTCCTCCCCTTTTTTTGCCTTTGTCAGATAAAAAGAGGCCAGTAATTGCTGATTGTATTGCATAACCACAAATTAGGGAGTATTAATCAAACGTTTAAAGTTGCAGTGGCAGTAGTAATAATGGAGGGGTGGACAATGTTGGGACTAGGGGGCGTTTCACAATAGGGTTACTGATCAACAGTAGCAATTAGTGACCATATGTTCACTGAGTAAGTGCTTTACCATACCCTATTTTCAAATCACTGTGCTATTTATTTCTTCTTATTTTTCTTTTCTCTTTTTTTCTGGTAGTAAATAGGACATATATCTACAGGCACATACCTAAACTATAGCCAAATGTTTTCGAGCTATACAGTGCAGACCAAGACCTTTATGACACAGATGACATTAGTGATCTTTTCACAAGTCGTATTATATATATACATGTGAGGCATGTCTCGCATGTGGAAGCAATGTCAGTAAATGATGTACACACCATATCCTTACTCAGTAATGAGACAGACAGAACACACCACCTCCTTACTCAGTAACAAGACAGAATACACCACCTCCTTACTCAGTAACAAGACAGAACACACCATCTCCTTACTCAGTAACAGGACAGAACACACCATCTCCTTACTCAGTAACAAGACAGAACACACCATCTCCTTACTCAGTAACAAGACAGAACACACCATCTCCTTACTCAGTGACAGACAGAACACACCATCCCCTTACTCAGTAACAGACAGACAGGACACACCATCTCCTTACTCAGTAACAGACAGAACACACCATCCCCTTACTCAGTAACAGACAGACAGAACACATCATCTCCTTACTCAGTGACAGACAGAACACACCATCTCCTTACTCAGTAACAGGACAGACAGAACACACCATCTCCTTACTCAGTAACAGACAGAACACACCATCTCCTTACTCAGTAACAGACAGAACAAACCATCTCCTTACTCAGTAACAGACAGAACACACCATCTCCTTACTCAGTAAAAAGACAGACAGAACACACCATCTCCTTACTCAGTAACAAGACAGACAAACAAACAAGGTGTCTAAATCAGTCGAGCAGCCAAGCGGGTGCAATTCGACCGCGGGGTGTATAATGGTGGGCGTTGGTGTAATGGGGCAGCGTTTGTCAATAGTTTTGTCTTACCTTGTCAACAAGATGATAAATACATCCTTATATATGAATTATAGGAGGCTCTACCCCACCATGCGGCGGTTACTGCTGACAAGGAGGACCTTTGTGGGTCTAGTCACCCGCTGATTTGCTAGACGAAGTACAAATTATCTTCAATATTTATTTTTAAATTTTGCATTATGGAGCAAAATAATTGCCAACAGCAGTGTTTATTTATCCCCAAGAAACCTGTTCATCGTTTCCTTTAGAAGGTATATGCTTGAGCAGTCCATTTTTCGGTGTTTTTCTTAATGTTTGTTATTTATTTATACTTCTGAAGTACAAAATCTGATTGGTGATTTGCCAGTTTTCCATCATTGTTTATTATTACTATCATTATTTTAGAATCCATCATATGATGACATTTAAGATGAGAATCCATGCCATAAAAGATATGCTGTCTGGTCTGATGAATACTACACTGAAAATAGTGAAACTAAAAATATGGCATTAAATACTGTAAACCAGGCAAGAGTTAATTCTACTGTACACTAATACAGTACTATATATTGTAAATCTAAAGCAGACTCTACAGCTCAGCTACATTAACTTATAGCAGTGTAGAATACCACGTGTTGCGGTTTTGGAGATACCGGTCATCAGCAATAGGCCTGAAGGGGAACATTCACAAATGATGTCACCTATTTGGCAAGCCTTTTTCAATACCCCCTCCCCATCCTATCACTGTCACTATTTCTAAACAGATCATCCTATACAAACGTATGACCTGGGTCACTAAAGCCAAATACCTCCCACCCCTAGTCAGTGACGTCATTTGTGAACGTTCACTAACATCTGCTACCAGACATTTTTTTTATGTTCAGGTCTAAATCAGACAAGGTTGTCAGAATCTAGGTTTAGGACCCACTGTCTGCCTACCTATCTATATAGGCCGTCCATCTGTATCTGGCCAGTACAACCCTGGAGCAGTGGTCTCAGATATACATGTCATGGCAGCACAGTGGCGTAGGAAAAAGGGGAGGGGGCAAGAGGGCATGCCCCCTCCCCCCTCCCAATCACAGAGGAGGGAGGGGGTATGCCCCCCCCCTCAAATAACCACAAATTCCCGAGACCCTATAATAAAATTCAGACAATTCCCAAACCTTACCCCTCATGCATATTGATATAGAAAAGTGGTAGGGGTCTTGAAAAATGTCCCCAAATAGGTGACATCATTTGTAAATGTCCCCTAAGAGTTCATACCTTCGGGATGGTCCATTTGTTTGTGAATCTCCCTAGAAATTTGGAAATGGGATTGATTTCATCTATATGTCAGCTACTTTAGTAGATTAATGGTACATCGGGTAGGTCACATACAGGTACCTGGATACATATAAGGGAGTGATCATTTTTTAACAACAGGGGGGGGGGGGGGGTCGGTGGATTTTTGCGTGAGCGGGTTGAAATTTTTTTGGTCCCCCCCACAGGAGGGGGTCGACATTTTTTTGGTCCCCCCCACAGGAGGGGGTCGACATTTTTTTGGTCCCCCCCCCCCCCCGCAGGCAAGTTGAAATTCATTGCGGCCGACCCCTTTGAGCTATAGTAACGCGCTGGCTTTTTCATTAAAAAGGGGTTCATTTTTTTTGGTCCCCCCCCCCCCCTCAAGAGGGGTCCAAATTTTTTTGGTCCCCCCCCCCCTTCAAGGGGTCCAAATTTTTTTGGTCCCCCCCAAAATCCACCAACTCCTCCTGTTGTTAAAAAAATGACCACTCCCTAATGGCCCCTGGATGATATCTGTTTCCATCTTGAGGGAAAGACATGTCATGCATTCTAACGGCAAAGTTCCCCTCTGTTGGTCTCACCTTTGCAAAGAGTTCATTATCTAAATGCACCTATATTGAGTATAATAGTGTATGTAATATGATACAAACAGGGAAGAAGTATCTACATGAACAAAACACTTGTATACAAAACAAAATTGAATACAGCCAATAACATAAAACCTCACTATATAAGACACCGGGTTATGGTTGTGATCCACCTAAATTCCGACCCTAAGTCTGACCTAAAGCCCTGCCCAGGACTTTTCAGCATGCATACATTTAACTAAGGCACAATACACTGATATTTTTTGGTTCCCTATAGGACCAATCTCTCCGTCACTATAGCCTAACCAAGTTAGTCATTTTTTTAGCTCCCTATATGACCAACTCAGTTAACATTGTCAGGTTGGTCATTGCGGATAAACTCACCTTCGTCTTTCCATTGTTGTTTCATTGTTGTTTTGCCTCAGTTATTCTTGATCATGCACTTGGTCATGCCTGACCGATGTCCCTATGACCAACCTGGGATACCCACTACAGACTAAGGGCCGGCGCTTTTAGATTATCTGTGCACCCTGTTGCATCGCCCTCTGCTCTGGGTCCACCCATTGCTCTCTAAAAAGAAAATACTATTTGGATGCATTCCAGGCAAGACTTTTGCTTCTGATTCATTGTATTTTCTAGACTCGTTCCTTCTAAATGAAAAGTAGAGACAGCTTTCCTCATCTGCTTACATTTAAGATTCTCCAAAGTTCAAAAGTGCTCTTCCTAAAAGGTAAAATCAGCCCTGATTCCTTCTGTACAGCTAGCTACTGGTCCTATTTTTGCCCAAACCCAAGGAGTGGCACATATTATAAAATAATAGATCCCCCCCTCTTTTGTCTCCCAGAGTTAGGATGTGCTGTTTATACTGGGTATATGGTGTATAAGTCCTGTCATGTCGGTGCCTACATGTACTTTGTTTGGTCCCGGGCTAGAGTTACCAATGAGTCATAGCCCCTACACATGTATATGTTGTAAACACTTGTACACATGTGTCCTGTGCTATACCGTGTCTCTCATCGTCAAGTCGTCTTGTCTGCACCCCCTCCAAATGTCCCAACATCCACACACATACACTGGGTAGGTAACATTCACAGATGACGTAACCTATTTTGGGACCTTTTTCAATACCTGTCCATCACATTGTCACTGTTGTGGCTAAATTCATCTGTACAAATGATTGCGTGGCCAGGGCCATGTTCTGGTTTTGTCACTAGGCCCAGAGATTCTCACCACCTCACCACCATCTAGTCGGTGACGTCATTCGTGAACGTTCCCTTGGCGTTTTCATATCATAATACTGTCTTGCAGTTCAACCCCCGTGCACCCATATCGGATCTATGTCAAATACACATGTATACCTACCTCTCAAGTCTGCCTCGGTAACAAGAAAATGCTCAAGCTTGCTGAACTTTTTTTCATGTATGATATGTATTGACGTTCATTCAACGTAAATTCCCAAATTTTACTTAAAATTATCCCTGATTCAACGTTGGAATAGTCGACGTTTGTTGAGTTGAGTGTCTTATTATTACCTGGGAGGACACTGACAGGGACAAAAGAGCTTACCCCCCTCCCCACCCCTTCTATACTATAGTGTATGTATAAGTAACTCCAGATGCTTCAATACTTCGTTTGGTTTTGTCTGTTCATCATCCTAGGTAGTGACAGTATCATATGTGAGCCTAAGGAGCCATGTTGGCCTACACTAGGCTTGTATCATACCTAGTGTATCCCTGTATGCCTAAATTATGTTTGTTTCGTGCCTACAGTAGACCTGTATTTAGCAAAGTGTTTCCCTGTAGGCCTACAGTATGCCTACAGTAGACCTGTGTTAGGTCGAATGTATCCCTGTAGGCCTACATTAGGCCTGTGTTAGGTCTAGTGTATCCTACAGTTTATCCTACAGTATGCCTAATGCATCCCTGTAATAGGCCGTGTGAATCCATGTAGATCTACAGTATGCCTAGTTTATCCCCGTAGGCCTACAGTAGGCCTGTTGTATCCCTGTAGGCCTCCAGTAGGCCTTACTAGGCCTAGTGCATCCCTGTAGGCCTACAGTAAGCTGGGTGTATCTCTGTAGGCCTACAGTAGGCCTGGTGTATCCCTGTAGGCCTACAATAGGCTTGGTGTATCCCTGTAGGCCTACAGTATTCCTGGTGTATCCCTGTAGGCCTCCAGTAGGCATGCACTATGCCTAGTGTATCCCTGTAGGCCTACAGTAAGCTTGGTGTATCTCTGTAGGCCTACAGTAGGCCTGATGTATGTACTGGTGTCCGGGACTGGTGTATCCCTGTTGGCCTACAGTAGCCTTGGGGTATCCCTGTAAGCCTACAATAGGCCTCTATTGGGGCCCTTGATCGGGGGGGGGGGGGTTCCCATGTCCCATGTCGATCTTAGGAAATGCTCATGTCGCCATGTCGATCTTAAGAAATATCCCATGTCCCATGTCACTATCTATTTTCTCATCATATCTCTTGTCATTTAGGCCCAAAAAGGCCCATGTCGCCGTGTCGAATTTAGGGGCCTAGGGCTATTCTATTAGGCGTATTATACCTGTATGCCTACAGTAGGCTTAGTCTATCCCTGTAAGCCTACAGTAGGCCTCTTTTAGGCTTATTATACCAATGTAGGCCTACGGTAGGCTTAGTCTATCCCTGTAGGCCTACAGTAGGCCTGTAGCAGACACCAGCTGGTCGGCATCAGCTGAGCGGTCTGTACCCGGCGTGAACAGCCACCACGGCCGGAGAGACCCTGCAGACCGCGGGTACCAGCCACAGGCCTCCCAGTCCTCCAGGGTGTTAGTTAGTGTGGGGAGGGACTTTATCACTGGTTTACAGGGACCCATGTACACAGCATTGAATAACTTCATATCCCAGAATCTTACTCAATTAAAAGTGAATCCATTGTAGCCTTCTCCCTTGTGTTTGCTAATCGGAAAAGAATGTACTATTCTTGGTTTTAGCAATATGAATATCAAGGTGATACATTTGATATATATATATATATATATATATATATATATATATATATATATATATATATATATATATATATATATACATATATATATATACATTGTATATATATATATATATATATATATATATATATATATATATATATATATATATATTTAATGTATAAACTGCAGTCCCTGCCCACTATAATATTCATATGTCGCAAAGTTCTAAATAATTACACATGTAATTAGTTTAATATCTGATATTTGAGAAAGGTGGTAATATGCATACAATATATGTACATATGAAACAGCACCTGGAAAATATGTATCACCCTACCAAGTATACTAAGTCGTCCAAGGGTCCTCCATATGCCTCCATACATACATGGGTGCACACACATCACACATACACACCTAGGGCACATCCACACCCAGATCCTCACACACACCCTCCACCCCTGGTCCTGTATACCTGGGGATCTACACCCCCAGTGGGGGCTCTACCACACCCACAATACCACAACCACAGACCAGGACCCCCACAGGTGTTCACTTAACCCTTTACGGCCCGCATACTGCTTTAATGTGCATCATTAAATCCCTATAGCACGAACCCTACACTCAAAATGTAAACTTGTCTCCAGACTCTTCCAAGTGACGGTCATGAAACGTGTCTACGTGACAAGGAAGCGGGTCTTCTAGCTGGAGATAGAAGACCCACTTGGCATGTGCCAGCCCAAAACCAGACATTGCCAGCTCCCGGTTCTATTTGTGGGATAGTAACCTGATAGGTTAGACAACTTTTGACTCATTTATTTTATGATAGTTACTTCGACAAGTCTAGAGACAAGTTAACTTTTTCAGTGTATAGGGTCGGCATCGTACATGAATGCAGCAGGGTGAGTTACTCACCAGGGATGTTTTGTATGCATCATGACGACAAAGGGTTTAATGCATTCTAGTTCAATGCGGTCCTTAAATGGTCTAAAATGGGGTCCTTAAAGGGTTAGGGTGGAGTGTAAGCAGTCAGGTGATAACCATAGAAAAGGCTACCGGTACTTAACTAGAGGGGGGGAAGGGGAGGGGAGAGGGGGGGGGGGTATTATGTTTGCACAAGAAATACTATACTGTGTATCTGGGAGGGTGAGGGAGGGCTGAGGTATAAGATTGATCACAGTCAAAATGAAACTACCATCACAATTATTCCATTTCAGTTCTGGGGAAGAAAGGAGTTTTTTTAGGGGAATTTCTTTTATAATTTCTCTTATACACATGACATTACGATATTGGCGTATCTCGGGCAATGCAATGGGGAAAAATGAAGGGAGAATATAAGAAAGGATAATTCTTTGTAGCTGTTAATAATGATCTCCAATACTCCAGTAAGCCAGGTCAAAGGTACCATCTGGATTTATTTAGCCCTTCAAGGGCCGCATAGTGTTTAAGTATGCTATGCCCTTGATCGGCATGATGCATGAATGCAGCTCTGGCCAGTCTACTCGCCAGGGTTGCATTCATGCATCATAACGACACTTCAAAAGGGTATCAATCCCAGAGGGTCGGCATGATGCTTGAATTATAAAGCACTGGCGAGTTACTCGCCAGGGCGGCAGTCATGTATCATGAGGTCAAAGATTGGTATAGGACAAAAAAAAAGAGTTTAATAGTGAGCGTTCTGATAATATCACAGATATGATTATTTCCAGCCTACTCCACCTCTGCTCACTTGCATACTGTCAAATCTAGTTTGTGTGTTGACAGTCATGCTTACCTTACTTTGCTGACATTTAGCTCTAATTTCACACTGGTCTAACCTAGTTATGGGACTGTTCAGTTTGCTGACAGCAAGGCTTAGCCTTGTGACAGCTATCTCAGCTACCAGCAGGGAACTGAGGATTTCTTTGACAGCCGTGAGAGCTGTCAGAAGGATCTGATTATTCCTATGTTCCCCATATACTTTAGACATGTGTTTTTGACAGCACCAGAATAACATTCTAACATGCTGCATGGAACAGAACTGTCAGGTTTGACAGTTATTTTGATATTATATTTTTTGTGCCACTTTTATTAATAGTTGTGACTGGGCTCAATACTGAGTTATACATGCACTTTGTAGGAAAGGACCAAGAAACTATATGAATTACCTATACTACTGATTCTGTAAAGCCTTAGTAGGTGGGACATAATCATGTGTCTTCACTGGCAGGTTATGTCTAAACTCAAAGGGATTTATTATGTCAAAGTATGGCTAATTATCGTACCCACTAAAGCAGCCACCCTCCATACCACTTACCGGTAGTTTACAAATAATAATACATCAAGCAGGCTGTATCTATTAAAGGTGCAGGATGAGTTATTTAGTGTACAATCTCAGTGGGTGTTCATAGAAGTTATCTAGTACATGATCCATGGGGATGTTCATATTAGTTATCTAGTGCGCGATCTCCATGGATGTATCTAGTCACAATCTCCAGAAGGGGCGGTCGGGGGGGGGGGCACAGCCCAGAAAATTTGGTCATGGGGTGGGGGGCATACTCAGGGTCCTATACCACATTTCCCATAGATAAGAGCCATCCCAAGGGTCATTTTCAGGGGGTCTAGGGGGGGCACCCCCCCCCGGGCACCCCCTGGATCCGACCCTGATATATGTGGGTGTTTCATGATCTTTATGGGTAGATATTATATAATAGTTATCAGTGTTTATAAGGATGTCACTGAGCATCATAACTGATGTAATTGTCTAACATCTGATGTCATTCCTATCTGACATGTTTATCTGATGCCGTCCCTATCTCTCATAATTGAAACATATTACCTTGTAAAATCCTATCTCCTCTTATCATCCACGCCCTACCCCCTAGCCTTGCCCCTCCCCAGGTTTGAAAGTGATACCAGCCAATTATTTGGTGTTTTTGTGTGTTGATTTCCAGTGTACCTAACTGGGAATTTCTCAAGAATGTACGGTTCTAAGCGCATTACACAAAGTATGTGATTTAATCACACATCACCTGATGTACTCTCATTCCCTTACTATGAATCATTATTGCATTTCTGTATGTAAATCCTTATTTCCCCTTCACCGTCACAATGAAAAAGAAATATTGAAAAACATGATTTAGCATACGCAGCAACTGGTTCAGTGAAATATCCTATCCTTGTTTTTTTGGGCATTATTCATGCCACTCATTATCTTTATGGTTAATAGTTTAGTAACTTATTGTCAATTGAGGTTCTCTACTATAAAGTCTCCACAGTCGATACAGGAGTATCCTATGCCTGACATCCAATCCTCCCCGGCATTTTCCTCGCTGAGTTCTCCTAACCTTATCTCATTCCTGTTCTGCTGAGTATCACCCTTATCATCTTATACCTAGTGTCAGCCTCCTCTGTACCTGGGTATCGGTTTCACATGTAATGTCTAGCTATATATCTCACTCGTTTTGATATCTAATCTTTGATATCTTTGGTCATTCTCATGTACCAGGCGGTCAGTATATCTTGCATGAAGTCATTGAGTTATTCCCATCTCATCTGATGTCTTCCTACCTCATCTAATGGACCATTTATCTCACCCCATTTGATCATTCCTACCTCATCTGATGTAACATATGTTTACATCTCCTAATCTGATCCTCATCCAATGTCATGACTAATATCTCAAATAATGTGCTGAATATCTCAGCTCATATGTTCCTATATCTACATTGTGGATGATATCATTCCCATCTCATATGATGTAAAATAACCTCATTAAATGTTGATCACATTTGATGTAATTCCTCACATGATATACTATTTACATCATCCCTAATTTGATTTCCATACCTATACCTCAAATGATGTACTGCGCATCTCAACTCATTTGATCATATTATCTTATGTCACTCCTGTATAATATGAGGTACTGTATATAGGATATATCACCTAATTTTATCTCATTTCACATCATTCCTATCTCATATAATATCTATTGTATTCATCACCTAATATGATCTCCATTATAGCTACACCTCAAATGATGCACTGCGCATCACATATGTCATTTGATCATAAGCATCTTATTTGGTCATTGTATATACGGTGTCATTTCACATATAGCGTAGGCTACTGAACAACACCTGATTTGATCTCAGTTGATGTCATTCTTAAATCTCATATAGCTTCACCTCAAATGATGTACTGCGCATCACATTTTTATTCCATCATATCTGTGGACTCTGGTGTCATTTCTATATGATAATATGGTGTACTGTCACCTAATTTAATCTCATTTGATGTCCTATATCCCCTATATCTCATATGATGTACAGCATATCTCACTTCTTCAACTATTATCACTTTCATCGCCATCTTCAATGTAACTCACCTGTGTCCTAACCAGACAGGTAGGCAGGTATAGGTAGATAGGTAGCCCCAGTGCATCTGGTATCTCCGTCGTAGATTCGCCTCCCACCGGCCTATCCTGCAGCTCGCGCCGCAGCTAAGTAAAACCCAACGATCCCTATCCCTTATCCACAGGAGTACAAGGCGCTCGGCGTACTTAACACCAACTCCAGTAGGTCCCTACCACACCTGCTGCACCCCACCTGCCTCCAGCTGATTCCAACCCCCTCCAGAGGGTCCCAATACCGCTCATTAAGGGTGCTTACTCCTTCCTCCAGGGCATGAGTCATATAGCACCGTCCGGCTGCTGGGTAGTGGTGTTAGTGGTAGTGTAGTAGTAGTGCCAGTCGCTAACTGATTGCTCAGGGAACACTACTGGGACTAGCTAGTGCCTAGTAGTGGTGGGGGATGGTGGTGTGGTATTGGCCGTGGTGGGGAGTGGTGGTGGTGTGAGCGGTAGTGGTGGTAGTGGTGGTGGCAGTAGTAGTAGGCTTGACTACCACTACTAGTATGGTAGTACTGGAGTAGTGATGAGGATGGTGGAAGGTTGTCTCACTCCTAAAGTATTAACCTTAGTATTAACATCTCCCATAACATTGAATCCATCACAGTCCTATGCCTCAACTTAACGCTCCATATTGCACCGCCCTCCCGCCAACATCAGGAGGAAGGCCGGGAGATAGAACTAGAAGGCACTGGAGGAACTTCACAGCAACATCAGGCGCTGGAGGAAGCAGCGCGACTCAGCATCGGCCGTCCGGAGTCGGCGATCATCAAGGCACTGCAGCTACTACTAGTAGAGATTGCTCCGGATTGCTCCCTGCTGAAGTAGTAGAAATATCTCCTGGTTATATCTCCAGGGCTGTCACCACCGAGTTTACACACTCCTCCAGGTGCTATGTAAAGGTGCATCCAGGTCTTGTGTGGGGTAACTTTCTGTGGGGCTCCTCCAGCGGCCGGGATATCTCCAGTCCTTGGGCAACCTGGGAGGTTATGGCTATCATCATAACATCAAGCATGTAGGCGTGCTGGGACGTTGCTGTATTAATGCCTATGTTTTGAAGCAGTTTTCTAGAACAGGAGGAGATACAATCCTATAAACTAGTAGCAGGTGCAGTGTCACAGGCTCTCATTAAGTCGCAGGCACCCTGGAGGAGTAGTAGTATCAGGAAGAGGGTGGGTGACTGAGGCCGGCTTAGTCCCTCCTGTGTCCGTGCTCCCGTGTCCGTCTCTGGTCGCCCTCCTCCCGCCAAATCCCCAACGCCAAGCCCGGCCTGTCGCGCACCGACTCCAGCCACCGGTTAGTTCGCATTTTTCACAGCGGTGGCGCCAGGAGCATGGACGGCCAACTGTTCCAAGACCTGGCGAGGTCAACAACATATGTGTAACACAAATATTCTAGTATCTAGGTTTGTAATATGTTATAATGTCAGCAGGGATGCCCTTATAAGTTATGAGAATCGCAGGTACAGTCGATCCTCATTACTTCAAACATTTATTACCTCGGATCTCACACTTGCTAAAGACAGGCAACTGACCTTATAATATGTGTCCATATTATTAGGCTTAATTCCTCAGATAATTTGCTTCCTCAGACGCTGACTTTTATTCCACGCATTTTTCAAGTTCAAGGAACACTGATATATTCTGTAGCTTTGCTACGTTAGTCAGTAGTGCCTAACCCAGGTTGGTCATATATTGTATATTATATGTGGGCATTGGTCATTTGGACCAAATCCAGGGACCAACTAATATTCAGAAATGACGAAGTGTCTAATGCACAAAGTACACACCTGATGGCAGCAAAGTTTATAAGGCAAGTTTTCTAGAGGGTCTATACTAGTGCTCTATAGATGTTGAAATAATCATTATTTTCAGTTACTTCCTGCATTTGAGATTTACAGTTTAAACTTACAATAGAGTTCACAGTTAAGGTTGACCCCATTTTTTTCCATTTCCTATTTCTTAATGATCTAAACTACCATGAGGCAAAAAATTAGGAAATTCTATGGATGAAAACTTAAGAGCTTAACCCTGATACACCTATTATTCCTAGAAATGAAGAGACTAAGGTGGGTTGGTCAGTATTGACTGACCCGACTGACCTGGCTTGGTTGTATAGGGAGCCAAAACATGACTAAGGACATTGATTAGTGGCATAAGGCATATCAGTGAAGGGAGGGCCGACTGTATGGCTTTCAAAGGGGATATTTCGGTAATGTACATTGAGTGAGCTTTCTTTCTTTCTTTCCCCGTCAATATTTTTTAATCATTGCAGTATAAAAATAATAAGTGCACTAAAGTAACTTTATATTCATAAGCATGTGTTTGTTTCTCTTCACTCAAACTTTTCAAACATATCCACAAATCATTGGCAAGGATGATATTGCGTTATATTGTGTTATGGCAATACCATATATACTCTGGAGTCACGATAAGATCACACAAGATCACGATTATATATATGTATATATATATATATATATATATATATATATATATATATATATATATATATATATATATATGTATATATGGTACAAAATTAGTATGATGCTATGGAACGATCTTCACAAAAGTTACTCACACATCACCACCCGATATCACATTGATTTACTAGATGTTTATCTTTACCCTATTACCACCCATATGGATATGTTATGATGTTAGTACATAATTGCATTCAGTGTCTGGGGGCGTTGCAGTCACAAGGCAAAATGAAAGAGAGCTGAAGAACGCCCCCCCCCCCAACATCAAGCACATACAAATGCCTCAGGCAATGCTCATCATTATAATCATAGGTCTGCCATAGGCCCCAGTTGATTATAGTTTAATAGGGTTTTACATTTTGGGTAATAAAGCAGATGTGATATTCTGAAAGGCTATTAAGCCTAGTTTACCATTAGCTCTGTATAAATAAGTAACAGGAAAATGACCCTTTAACTTAACTTCCTGAGAATACACCCCCCCCCCTCTTTCTCTCTCTCTCTGTCTGTCTCTGTGTCCTCCAAAGTGGGCTATACGTGAGGCATCAGCCGAGCCTAGGGTCAGTATATATAGGTTGAAATACAGTATATACCCCCTGGCCATTTGGTGGCTGACAAACATGAAAGGTCATTAAGTGCATTTGGTCACTTCCGTCAGCTTCAATGAAACAGAACGTGTCTGTTAAACGACGTGTTCTGCCACGTGGTCGGGCCTGGTGACAGGCTAGGGCCGGGGCTAGAGCTATGCCCGAGGGGTCCACTCCCTATCTTTTCTATTGAATTGAATTTATTTATTGGACGAAATCGTTCTGTAAAGAACGTTATTAGCCGCACACATAGGAGAAGTAGAAAGAATCCGCGTTTCATCCTATGATGCTGAACAAATTAAGTCTTGGCGTTAGATGTTGAGTGGTTTGGAGAGAAAAAAAACACTAATGTATAACAGCATGTAGTTAAGGTGGCTAGACCCTATTGTAAACACGTCAACTGTGTAGGTCAGTGCGCATATGCACATGTAGTTGTCCCAGAATACACCAGGGGGTGCCTTTGGTCATAATTTGTCTATTAGATATATATTTTCATGTGTTGTCAAAATTACCCTGCAAGACCTGACCGGGGCTTGAACCCAGAGTCTCCTGCATGCGAGTCTAATGCTTTACCCCTGCTCTACTGGGGCTCTGGTAGTCGTCATGCTGAACGCTATAGCTGTACCACATCAAGACTGTGTGCTCCATTTACATATTTTTTATTTCAAACACCAAAAACTTTTCAAATATGCAGGGGACCATATGTTCAAAATATTGTTTCTGGGTGTAAAAGATTATAGACTATATCCTGAGAGAACTATATAGAAAGTGAATTACTTTAAGATGCTATTCCATTAACATATGTACTATCAGCATATGATCCTATTTAGAGATCACTCCAAACTCAAAGCCAGATATCTCAGAAACTAGCTCAGGACCCCCCTATTGTCTTTACATCATTTGAGACGACTTATAATACGGGCCTCATGGCGAAAATCCTGCCAAAATCTAATTACTTCTAGACTACTTGCCTCTAGACTCGTCAAAGTGACTATCATAAAATAAACAAGTCAAAAGTTGTCCAACCTATCAGGTTACCATCCCACAAATAGAATCTAGAGCTGGCAAATGTTGGGTGTTGGGCTGGCACATGCCAAGTGGGTCTTCTATCTCCAGCTAGAAGACTCGCTTCCTTGTCACTTAGACAAGTTTTTGACTTGTTTTTTTCTATGACTGTCACTTGGAAGAGTCTGGGGACAAGTTTACTTTTTGAGTGCTTGGCCTTTATTTCATGTCATTTTCAATTTATATTGTAATTATTTAGGCAATAAAGAACAAACCAGATTTTTTACCTGATGACGTCACAGGCCATGTGATACGGCTGCATTGTATCCCATTGGGGCCATGTAATACAGGATTTCTAGTAACTACCTATCTGGCATGAAATAAGTTCTCATCCTCCCCATAAACCCCAGGCAATACGACACCACACATACCACCTCTTTTCCAATCATCTCTTTCAGCAAAGGTTTCCTAAAATTCAGCTGTGATGTCACTGCCTTCTTACAAAACATCACTCTCCTGGCAGAGATTCGGTCCACTCTGAGACTACCGTAACGTCAAAAGCTCTGTAAGGTGATGACAAAAGCTCCAACATGGTTTGAGCGATAATAGGTCACTTAGCCGCAATGGCCGCCTGGGGCGCGACAGTCAACAACTACTGAGGGGCACTTTCGGAAAGTGATTGTCCAAACAATTGCTGTGTCCCATGCATCTGTGTGAGAGCCTAGCTGTGAAGTGGACCATCATGGAATTCACCTTTTGGCTGAATCTCATCAGAGATCTACATGTACGTCATTGATCTCATCAAATGGATACAGGTTTGAAATGTATGACTGACTGACGTATATGACCCACTGACGTATATTACCAGGAAAACACAAAATGGCAAATACATAGTCTATATAGATATAAATGTGCTATTTTCCTTCATCATGTCAAAGAAACTAATGAAGCTTTACTTGTTATGCATAGTTTTTTTAAAAATGATAACTGTATTATTTTTGGTCTCCAAATCACATATACGACCGGCAAGTGACCTATATATGAACAGATTACACATAAATGACCAGGTAGCGTGTATGACCAGCTACAGAAATGTATGTTACACATACATCGATTTATTTTCTGTATAATGGTCAGGTTTGGTTAGGGCCCCAAGGAAATATGTGTTTTTGGTCATAATTACCTACATCCCTCTCTAGTGGTGGCCAGTCAAATACGTCAGCTGATTATTTTATTACATCAGCAGGTCATAATATTACACGTTAAAATAGATGCATATTAAGTTAAGTTGGTTTTTCTTAAGTTTCATAAACTGTTAAACTAGTAGTTTCCGAACGTTCCTGTGTATTTGTGCATGTTGTCGTCTGACGTGTGGGTGGGGGTGTTCGGTCCTCATATACTAGGTCACGCACCTGTGCACGCACCCGCGCACACACACGCACACACGTGTGTCACGCGTGCGTTACGCCGCCCAGAGGACAGGGCGTGCGTTAACGAGTAGGGTGGGGACATTTTGGGACGTAATTGTCAGATTATTTAGTCTGTATTTAATGGATGATCTCTGTGCTTGGACAGGTGGGGGTTAATATGTAGGGCGCAACACCTGTTTGCTAGCTACTCCCCTCCCCCCCCCCCCCCCCACACACCCCTAGCGCTAGACCTAGACCTACACCCATAGGCACACATGTACATTATATTATTATACATCTCCAAATAAACCTTCCTTCAAGAGCTGAAAAGTACTTTATCTCGCTGGCTCTAATGTCCCATGTCCTTTTGTTGGCATGCTGCATGGATCCCCTATTCTTTCCAGGGGCAGACCCACTTTTTTTCTCCGAAGAAAAATGGGGGCAGGGGGTTCCAGACACCCAGTATACCCCCAAGGACCCCCACCCTACTCTGCCACCTCAAGGACACTGAGAACATGTCCCTTATATGAAGTGTTCATTAGAATTCTGTGTTTTTTTCGTGTTTTTTTTTCTCTTTTTCAAATCAGACATAATGTTCATCCCTTTCTATGTACGGCTGAGTATATTCGTCTACAACTCGTGATGGGCCTTTTTCAAGGGCACACCAGTACATTATCCAGAGTTGCATGTAGCTTCACATGCTATAGGGGTCAATAGATACGCATGATACACATATCATGTCCATATTCATTTAATTGATATTACTAGGAATTTAGCCGCTGTTTCTTAGAACAATGGCTGACAAAACAAATCATCTTCATGCCTGTGGTGCACGAAAAGGCCCCGAGGAAACAGTTCAAAAGTAAGTTGCCTTCTTTCATAGTAGATTCACAGCCATTATTGACATTACTACAAATACATATGACATGAGTAGTATAGTATGTATCGGAACGGGACTATAGTTAACTACTGTTTATTACTCAATCGACATGCAGCCAATCAGAGGCCTCCATTTGGTCACGTGACCCCCTCATTTGCATAATTACGTAATAGGCCACGCCCCCTCATTTGCATAATTACGTAATAGGCCACGCCCCCTTGATCACCAGCCAATCAGAGGCTTCCATTTGGTCACGTGACCCCCTCATTTGCATAATAGGCCACGCCCCCTTGATCACGTGACCCTTTCATTTGCATAATAAGCCACGCCCTCTTGATCACCAGCCAATCAGAGGTCGCCATTTAGTCACGCGACCCCCTCATTTGCATAATAGACCGCGCCCCCTTGATCACGTGACCCCTTCATTGACATGATAGACCACAACAACATCACGTGACTATCTTTGTTTGTAAACAACACCACGTGGCTCTCTTTGTTTGTAAACAACACCACGTGGCTCTCTTGTTTGTAAATAAGACCTACTAAGTTTAGGCATAGGTAACAGCAGTGTTTGTAAATAACGCCTACTATGTTTTCAGTCATAGGTGTCTAGAGCAGCAGCAGCAGCAGCATCTTCAGCAGCAGCAGCAGCAGCAGCTGCGTCATAAGTGTCTAGAGCAGTAGCCACGTCATAGATGACTAGTGCAGCAGCAGCAGCAGCATCTTCAGCAGCAGCAGCAGCAGCAGCATCATTGGTGTCTAGAGCAGGAGTAGCAGGAGTGTCATAGGTGTCTAGAGCAGTGGCAGCAGCAGCAGCAGCAGCATCATAGGTGTCTAGAGCAGGAGTAGCAGGAGCGTCATAGGTGTCTAGAGCAGTGGCAGCAGCAGCAGCAGCAGCATCATAGGTGTCTAGAGCAGGAGTAGCAGGAGCGTCATAGGTGTCTAGAGCAGTGGCAGCAGCAGTAGCAGCAGCGGCAGCAGCAGTAGCAGCAGCAGCATCAACAGTAGCTTCAGCAAAAGCAGCAGCAGCCGCGTCATAGGTGTCTAGAGCAGCGGCAGCAGCATCTTCAGCAGCAGCAGTAGCAGCAGCGGCAGCAGTATCTTCAGCAGCAGCAGCGTCATAGGTGTCTAGAGCAGCAGCGTCATAGGTGTCTAGAGCATCAGCCGCAGCAGCAGCAGCATCTTCAGCAGCAGCAGCAGCGGCAGCAGCAGCCTCATCAGCAGCAGTAGCAGCAGCAGCAGCAACATCTTGAGCATCAACAGCATCTTCAGCAAAAGCAGAAGCCCGTAACTTAGCATCATGGGCATCAGTCATAGCCGTAACAGCGACACTGCGACTAGCATAAGCAAAACAGGCTATTTTTTTAGCAGCTGTACAAGCATTAATAGCATTAGCCCTAGCAGCAGCCGCAACAGCGACACTTTTAGCAGACGTTGCAGCATCAGTAGCAGCAGCATCGGTAGCAAGAGCGGAAACAGTAGCAAAAAGATTAGCAGCACGAGCAGCAGCAGCGAGAGTAACAGCAACGTTGTTAGCAGCATTGGCAACTTCGTATGCTACATGTGTAGCACGAACAGCGATACGAGCTTCACGTTTTGCACGAGCAGCAGCATTAGCTGCAGAAGTAGCCCTCACACTTTCCAGCCACCCGTACGAATCTTGATAAAAACCAACTTCCACCTTACGAGCTTCACGTTTTGCACGAGCAGCAGCATTAGCTGCAGAAGTAGCCCTCACACTTTCCAGCCACCCGTACGAATCTTGATAAAAACCAACCTCCACCTTGCTACTTGTTGACTCATCAGTAAACATGAACGTCTCCTCATGTGGTGTTGTCGCGGCTCTGTAGTAGTGTTGGGATTGCTCACATTCGGTAGAACGTAGAGTGATTCCTGATGACGCCATGCTGAAGGTGGTTGAAGAAGTGTGTGGGACTCATGTTTCACTCTCGCTTATGTACTAGGCTCCGAGATAAGCTTCTTAACTCAGGAGGAAAACTCTCACTAGGAAGGCGACCGGCTGTCTACCTGTGTAGGCGCGGGTTCGTTACATCTTTTAATCCTGTTCGACCCTCCGAGGAAATACATGAAAAAAACAAAAGACTCGAATCCGCAGACAGTAGGAAGCTATAAGGAGCTTAACTCGTGTTTGATTTAAGCTGTCTACCACACGCACGCGCTTGTAGTCACAGCTAGAGTGGCAGACTTCTGTCCGCCCGCTGGCGCATGACAATCGACTTTAGACACCCCCTGTAGTTTGTTTTTTTGCATACACAGTTGACTAGCATCTTAAGCTCTTACTCAGCTATAAGCCCATATACATGTAACGCGCATTACTCTTCTTTATGGTAATTATCAGATCGATTTAAGGGTGGAAAGGGCTTAGGTGATGTAGATCCCTCTCTAGCTGAAAACAGGCTTAGACTATAGCATGTAGGCAGCTGGCCGCGTTAAACATCCCTGTAGTTTTTTGTATACACTCTCGATCCCCTCTCTAGGTGAAAACAAAAGCTTAGAAGATGAGGTGATCCGGCCACCGGCTGGCGCGTCACACCCGGCGTTAATCACCCCCTGTAGGCTTTGTATACGCTCTCTAGGTGAAAAACAAAAAAGCTCCCTCCACGGGCTGGCGCGTCACACCTGTCGTTAAAACGCCCCCTGGAGTCTTAGTATACACAGGTGCCCCGCCTTATCTATTCACCAGCTATAAGCCCATATACGTGTACATGCGATTTTTGATACCCTCTCTGGAATAGGGTGGGGCTCAAGGTGAAAACAAGATTAGTCCATTCGCTCTCTCAGCTATATAAAGAGCCTCAATTGTTCTTGCAACAGCACTTCACCACCGGTACACTATCAGTCACGAGGCAGATGTTTGCGGCATGGGTCATACAGGTTACCTACTAATAGCGGTTTGGGTGAGTAGATCACTTTTTTTCCCCTAAAAAACCAAAAAAAAAACCCCACTTATGACTCAGGTATGTATATGTAGCACTGTTAGTGTAAGTACACAGTAGAATCTACTGTACTATAGACTCGGCCCTCTGAAGACGGCGGAGCGCGTTAATGCGCGGGTCTGTGGCGGCGTCACTTGTTTTTTATTCTAACTAAAAAGTCAGAAGTCGATCTACGACCTATCAAAGACAAATTTGTGATAAGTTCAAACTAAATAAGAGACAGTTTGAGCGTCTCTTAGTCGCTGTCAAAGATGCGAATAACGAACGCGCTGAGGGCGGGGTTCAGGTCACGTATAGTTCCTTGCTCTTTCGTCAGATGGCGCCACAATAGGGGATTTGTACATTCCTACGATGCTCGCGAACATTTCAACGCATAATGAGCTATATAGGCAACAAAGTGTGCTTCTGAATATATTAAAATATAAAAACAATTCAATATTGTGTATTTCTGATAGAAATGAGGCAGTTTCTTTGAATACCAACTAAACTATAGCGAGATGAAAAATACCACACCATATCTAAGGCTTTATAAAAGATACATAGGCAGAAACTCTCGCCGAGTGGGTAATCTGAAAAACGAACCAACTCGTTGTGCCACAAGGGCCCCCACCCAACGGGGGCCTTTTGAGCTCAGTCATGTTGTTTCTCAACACTAGGTGTAATTAATTACGCCCATGTTGAGTAGCATCTACTAACCAACTGACAGTGTCAGTTGGTTGGCCCCTCTTTAGGGGCCACACAATAAATAAAGAATAGAGACCTAAGGGAACGTTCACAAACGTCCACCCTTCCTACGGGGTGGGTGGGTCTTTGGGTTTAGTGACAAAACAGCGACATGTCAGCTCTCTTTTTTTTTTCCAAGTCTACATATTATTTATGATTAAAAAATTTAAAAAAAAAAAAACCACGATAATAAAGTGCGCTGATCAAAAACTGAATAGAAAAATAACCAAAAATAGGTTGGTAGCTGATCGGTCGTTGTCACACGGTGCAGAAAATTTACTGCATATCGGACCAGGGGATAGTCTGGCAGCGACCCGCCACCCCGTTCACAAGCTGTGTACAGCACCCCGTTTCTCTTTGTCCATATTGGCTAAAAAAAACAGGACATTGTTGACTTGGCTATTTTACCCGTCTGGGTCTTATTATTTAAACACCTCGTGTTGACCCTGTGGGGCAGCGGGTACATGGAATAAACGTGTCCAAGTGCACGCTATCTAACACATAACCGAAGGTTACTGAGTTATGTAATAATAGTTATGTAATAATAACTGACCTATGAGGTCGCCAGTCAGTTTGCCGTGATTATTTTGACACACTCTCAGTTACTCGTAGCACATCTAATACATAATTAGACTCAGCCTCATATAAGACAGTCTCGGCCACGCAGGCTGCATATCGGACCAGGGAGATAGTCTGGCAGTGACCCACCAGCCCGTCCACAACCTGTGTACAGCACCCCGTGTCTCTTTGTCCATATTGGCTAAAAAAAAACAATAAAAAAAAAAAAAAAGTCATTGTTGACTTTGGCTATTTTACCCGTCTGGGTCTTATTATTTAAATCACCTCGTCTTGACCCTGTGGGGCAGTGGGTATATGGAATAACCGTGTCCAAGTGTACTCTATCTAACACATAACCAAAGGTTACTGAGTTATGTAATAATAACCACCCTATGATCCTATGAAGACGCCAGTCAGTTTGCCGTGATTATTTTGACATACTCTCAGTTACTCGTAGGGTATCTAATACATAGTTAGACTCAGCATCATATAAGACAGGCTCGGCCGCGCCAGCCGCATATCGTACCAGAGGGATAGTCTGGCAGCAACCCGCCATCCCGTCTACAATCTGTGTACAGCAGTCTGGACCAGACCACCAACTCTGGGTATAGCATTCTGGATGCCTGTAGCAAGACTGGATCTAACCCTTTAATAGTCGCATAGCACTTTAATGTGCAGTGCCCGTTGTCGTCATAAGTCATGAATGCGGCACTCAGAGTTCCTCACCAGGGCTGCATGCATGCATACACTGGCATATCGACAAAGGGCGTAGCGCATTAAAGCACTATTGCCACCTTTAGCATTAAAGCGCTGAGGGTTTTATTTTTTTGATAGTGTAGAAACTAATATCTGTCTAATTAAACCCCTTATCAGTGCTGTTTTTTTTCACATACAAAAAGAATTAGGTAATGGCGCTGCAGTACTCTGAAAAGCGGTGGCGGTGAATTTCCATTTAGATCTTGAAAAGGGGGGCGGTCAGATGTCGTCAAGGCTCTGATAAGTAGGGCAGTTAAAATCATATGATTACATTGAGCTAATTTTCTTGCTGAAAGGAATGAATAATTGTATTTGTATAAAATTCACACACACACACACACACACACACACACACACACACACACACACACACACACACACACACACACACACACACACACACACACACAGGACACCTGATGATCTCCACACGATGACCTGATTGCTCTTCCTAAAAAAAAATGCCCAACTCGATCTACCTACTCAACAGGGTTTCAGTGTATAGCGTATTAGGGTTTTTCTGATGCGTATATTATATTGAGATTGATTTTCAACTTTTGTGATCAGTGGTTGGTCCTTAAAAGGACCGTTTGGTAGAGAGAGGGTCGCAGGGACCTTGCTGCTGAAGCGGAGGGCGTGGTCATAACGCGTGGCAGTCCTTCAGCAGCTCCTCCAGCACGGCGGGCGGTAAGCCTTCCTCCATGCAGACTTGCTGCTTGACCTGCTCCACGCACCGGCGGATGAGTTGATCAGCGACGTTCTC
The DNA here is from genome assembly GCA_947462335.1 of Harmothoe impar. Taxonomy (NCBI): domain Eukaryota; kingdom Metazoa; phylum Annelida; class Polychaeta; order Phyllodocida; family Polynoidae; genus Harmothoe; species Harmothoe impar. The sequence continues at coordinate 48,744,807 of OX381719.1, read as the reverse complement.
GATCAGCTCATCCACCACACCCTCTGCTTCAGCAGCAGTCCGCTGTCTCTCCTCTCTCTGTAGCGAGGCTACGAACTGCTTCTCCACGGCCGCATCGATCATAGATCGAGAAACGGCCACGAAGTTCTGTCTCTCCGCCTCCTCTCTCTGTTGCACGGCTACGAATTCCTTCTCCACGGCCGCATCGATCATAGATCGAGAAACGGCCACGAAGTTCACTCCGTGAGCCATTTTGTCGAACTGACTTCCTAGCCGCCTGAGAGATGCTGACGTCACACTATTTTCGACGACGCTATGACGCGCACGAGGTAGACAGACGACGTCGTTTCACTTCCTTATTTGGAGTTTGGGATCTTTTGACACCGAAGTCATACCGTACGGTCGCGATAAAGCAACTAGTGTTGAAAAGCGTGCCGGTCTTTTATAAGCGCCGGAGTATAAGAGCCTCCAAATGTTTTTTCTCAAGCACTAAACTCGCGACTTTGAATAAGCGCCAGCGCCTGGCTTGTATATAGCTCCTGAGTAAGAACTTCACCGAATTGAAAAGCCCTCCCTCAGAGCTCTTAATCGCGACAGTACGGTACAAATCTGATGTCAACCCGCGCCAAAAACAAAAAGGGTGTTCCGGTCACACGTACCTACGACGAGCGACCTTCAGCTATCACCACGTGAAGAGTGGGAAATAAATTTTGTACGGCAAGAAAACTGAAAACTGATAACGATTCCATTAGATAAGTATTTGGTTCCAATCTATGGCGAGATATTTCCACCAAAGCGATTGATTTATATGTCTGTAAGGTTCAGCTCTCCAACACTCTCCAATGTCCGCCGGTGCACGACGGTCGCCGCCCATCATTAGTCACAACTAAACTTCTGCTGGAGAGTGAAAGTTACGTTGAGTCTTGAGGTGCGCAGAGATACTATCTGCCGCAGCCTGATTTTAGTTCCACGCTATTTAGATAAACGCCCCATTTAAAATCTCTCTCTCGATCCTAGTAAAGGAAAAAAAAGGCTAGAGTTTATCATGGACGCGTCTCAGTTTTAGTCAAGCCGTAAAGTGAAGAACCAGAGCTTGTACATATTCCCACGTGAGGGGTGACCCCGCGGGGCGTTCAGTTAGTACTGAGTCTATACTCAAGGTCAAGTTCCACTCTCTAAACAGAGCTTTAGCGACTCCGTCATATAGACTAGACTGCGCGCGCGATTTTTTTTTTTTGCTGAAGCAGCTAATCGATGGGAGAGTAGAGAACAGGTGCTCGACCAAAAATCTGCTTCAGAGGCTTGTTATCAGGTATTAACAGTTAAATCAAAATATTTCAAAACATCCAGAAAAGCAGAATAACATGTCCTACGGGCTACAGCCGGGCACTGACGAGCAAACGGCGCTGACGTCATTTCAATCAGGTCACAGGGCTCTTTAGACACCTTTTCTGTAAGACCCGTCTCATACCTTAGTATATAATACCGTAAACACCGGTGATTAGTATATGATCACATTGGCAGTCGCGGATCCACGAAGAGGCTGAATAAGGCTCGAGCGGACCCGCCGCTTGCAATGTGACATAATCTTACCATGCGCTTTGTTTTGTTTTTGTTTCTATTTACAACAGCAAACATTTCAAACAACCTATTGTTTTTTTTTAAAATGATGAAAAATCAGCCCAAAAAAAAAAGTAAACATTTTAGAGCTAAATTTGTGGAGGATAGCCGGACATGCTGATGTCACTAGACCCCTAAATTCGATATGGTGACATGGGCATTTTCTTAAAATTCGATACGACGACACGGGCACGGACATCTAAGTGACATGGGACATGTGGCATTTCTTGAGTCCCACATGTGCCATGGACCATAGTGACATGAGGAAAAAAAAAATGTTCAAAGAGTGCATCAGAAAAGTGCCATTTCAAGCTTAAACATTTCGCCAAATTTTTTTTTCTCTTGGATGGTACTCGGCTTTGCAGTGTCTGGGTCCTTAAAAATGTACCAGAATGCTCAAATTCGGGTTCTAAATATTTTCAAAAAACGTTTTCTCCCTTAGTGACGTGTGACATGGGCATTTCTTAAATTCGACATACGGCTGCATGGGGAGGACCCACCCGTCAAGGGCCCCATGATGACTCATACCCGCCGCGTTCAAACTAGCGTGGTGGTTATAGGTAGACCTTCTTTCAGTATCCACGTGACCAGATCCATCGCCGTCTATTGAGCAACAGTAACCGAGGTAACTAGGGTTATTGTTATCCGGGCCGTAAGACGACAGTCTAAGACGGTGTGTAGTCGCGTTTTGCTCTCCCTAATACTCTAATTCAAGTCGAGTTACCGCTAACCCCTACAAAAAGAGGGTCATTTGTGTAATTCAAAAGTCGTTCCTTTGTTAGCAATGAGGGGGTCGTTCTAGTCATTGATTTTTTTTTTTTCTTTTTTTTTTGTTTACAACAACAAGTCAAAGTACAGTCAATCAACCGAGATCCTTTCTACTCCGTGGGGGTGTAGAAGGATCTCCCCCCTGAGGTTACAAAAGTCACCTCTTTATTTAAAGGGTTACGGGTCGCAAAGTCGCTTTCGCTTTCGCTTACAAGTCACAAAGGCGCATGAAATATTCAAGTCAAAAAGTCAAATTCATCAACTATCAGCACAGTCGTTTGAAAGGCATCAAGTCACCGAAAAACTCCTCTACAGTCACCTCCGACTCGCCTCCTCCCTACCCCCCTAAAGGGGGGTAGAGAGGAAGCGATTCCCTAGAGATCAGATAATTATTTTTTTTTCTCCCGAGCAGACCCCAAAGGCCCCCCCTCCCCCCCAAGTGCCCGCCCACCCCATAAATAGTGCCCCCCTCCCCCCCTCCCCTCCCCATGCATCTTAAAGTGGTGACATGGGCATTTTCTTAAAATTCGATACGACGACACGGGCACGGACATCTAAGTGACATGGGACATGTGGCATTTCTTGAGTCCCACATGTGCCATGGACCATAGTGACATGAGGAAAAAAAAAATGTTCAAAGAGTGCATCAGAAAAGTGCCATTTCAAGCTTAAACATTTCGCCAAATTTTTTTTTCTCTTGGATGGTACTCGGCTTTGCAGTGTCTGGGTCCTTAAAAATGTACCAGAATGCTCAAATTCGGGTTCTAAATATTTTCAAAAAACGTTTTCTCCCTTAGTGACGTGTGACATGGGCATTTCTTAAATTCGACATACGGCTGCATGGGGAGGACCCACCCGTCAAGGGCCCCATGATGACTCATACCCGCCGCGTTCAAACTAGCGTGGTGGTTATAGGTAGACCTTCTTTCAGTATCCACGTGACCAGATCCATCGCCGTCTATTGAGCAACAGTAACCGAGGTAACTAGGGTTATTGTTATCCGGGCCGTAAGACGACAGTCTAAGACGGTGTGTAGTCGCGTTTTGCTCTCCCTAATACTCTAATTCAAGTCGAGTTACCGCTAACCCCTACAAAAAGAGGGTCATTTGTGTAATTCAAAAGTCGTTCCTTTGTTAGCAATGAGGGGGTCGTTCTATTCATTGATTTATTTTTTTTATTTTTTTTTTGTTTACAACAACAAGTCAAAGTACAGTCAATCAACCGAGATCCTTTCTACTCCGTGGGGGTGTAGAAGGATCTCCCCCCTGAGGTTACAAAAGTCACCTCTTTATTTAAAGGGTTACGGGTCGCAAAGTCGCTTTCGCTTTCGCTTACAAGTCACAAAGGCGCATGAAATATTCAAGTCAAAAAGTCAAATTCATCAACTATCAGCACAGTCGTTTGAAAGGCATCAAGTCACCGAAAAACTCCTCTACAGTCACCTCCGACTCGCCTCCTCCCTACCCCCCTAAAGGGGGGTAGAGAGGAAGCGATTCCCTAGAGATCAGATAATTTTTTTTTTTTCTCCCGAGCAGACCCCAAAGGCCCCCCCTCCCCCCCAAGTGCCCGCCCACCCCATAAATAGTGCCCCCCTCCCCCCCCTCCCCTCCCCATGCATCTTAAAGTGCCCCCCTCCCCCCCCCTCCCCTCCCCTCGCCCCTTATAGAAGCCTCCCATTAGCTAGTCCAAGTCATGTGACCAAAAGGGAAGCGTAGTCTGTCTATTGTCTATATTATGCAAATGAGGGAGGGGGTCAAGTCACGTGACCAAGGGGGTGTAGCCTATTCTCTAAATAAAGAGCGCTTCCGGTCACGTGACCAAGAGGGTGTGGTCCTATTATGCAAATGAGGGGGTCACGTGATCCATGATTATGCAAATGAGGGAGTCACCTGACCAAATGGAAGCCACTGATTGGCTGGTGATCAAAGGGGCGTAGTCTACTATGCAAATGAGGGGGTCACGTGATCAAGGGGGCGTGGTCTATTATGCAAATGAGGGGGTCACGTGGGAGTCACGTGACCAAATGGCGGCCCTGATTGGCTGGTGATCAAGGGGGCGTGGCCTATTACGTAATTATGCAAATGAGGGGGCGTGGCCTATTACGTAATTATGCAAATGAGGGGGTCACGTGACCAAATGGAGGCCTCTGATTGGCTGCATGTCGATTGAGTAATAAACAGTACTTAACTATAGTCCCGTTCCGATACATACTATACTACTGACATGTGAACCATAGGTAAGTTAGGGAGGGTCATAAAACACATAGAGAAACCCCATGGATACAGAATTATTCAAATAATAATGAAATATGTCATCTAATTGACCAATTTTCAGGATCATATGTGTCTCTAGGCTATCAGGGGTGGGGTACGTCATGCAGCTAATACGTCATGGTTGATTAGGCTGTCATAATACGGCACAGGGCCGATATGACGTCAGCCTGACTGAGATATCTGATTTTCACTTTCCCCATCTGTATTTATCATTGGGTTTCTTTTCAAACAATGGGGATATTATAAGATATAATTTACTATGTCACCAACACTCAAAAAATAAACTTGTCTCCAGACTCTTTAAAGTGACGACCATAAAATAAACGAGTCATAAACTCTAAGTGACAAGGAAGTGGGTCTTTTAGCTAGGGATTGAAGACCCACTTGGCATGTGCTAGCCCAAAACCCAACATTTGCCTGCTCCAGATTATATTTGTGGGATGGTAACCTGACAACTTTTGACTCGTTTATTTTGTGATAGTCACTTTGACGAGTCTGGAGACAAGTTAATTTTTTCAGTGAACAGCAACATTATCATGCCAACATAGGATTATTAACCATTTATAAAGTTTGAGATGAGTGAACAAATATACGATTTCCACTCAGATCGAGTTTTGGATGCATCCTAATACAGCAGGGCAAAGTGTAGATCGCCAATAGTAATAATATTATTCCTATATAATTACTCGTGTGTAATACTAATAGTGTGTTGTACTGCACATGATGAATTTACAGCTTAATTGCTTACAAACCTTCTGTGGTATTAAAGTGTAAATGTAAAAATAAACATACTTCACCACATACATGTAAAATCTACCAACCTCAAGTTGGGAGTACCAGCTGTGATTTGGACCCTTCAAACTTCAAATGGCCTCTCTTCAATTCTGGAGAGGCCTTCCCCGATGCAATGTCAACATATGTATGCACAACTCCCTGGGGCATTTCACAATGCACCGACCTACTTTAACTCTTTAAGGGCCGCATGTTGCTTTAATGTGCCGTGCCCCTTGTCGTCATGATGCATGAATAAATCCCTGCATGGCGGCATCATACCCATACCTCCACTCACCGGGACAGCAATCATGCATCATGCCGAACCCTCGGGAGTGTATCAATCCCGTAGGGTCTGTACGGCGAATGGATGAAGCGCTGGCGATTTATGAGGCATGATAGATTCAATTTAAAGCACTATGCCACCCTTAAAGGGTTAAGACCAAGACACATTCATACTAGTTCCATCCTGCTATGATATTCCAAAGTGGAACGTTTAAGGATACATAAAAGTGTTTTTATAAGTTAAACTTCGCCTCGGGCTATGCCAGTAAATCTGTGACTATACTGTATACTGCTACAACATTGTATGGTAACAACACCGACTGTTATGCAGACATTCTGTCAGTGAAGAAGTCTTTTACATCCCAAACAGCATAAGATGGCACTTAATAATGTAGGGCTTGGGTAAATGACTCCGGTCGTTCCTGCTAATAGCTTATAATCTGCTCTTATACCACACCAAATAGAACAGGTCAATGGATTTCACGCACCTTATTTTCGGTAAATGGATATTTTTAATGGATTTCGTTCGCTTCATTTTTTCAAAAATCTGATATTCTTTTACTTTTTTTCTCTTGATTCCTACAAGTAAACCAACTTCTCTTTTTTTTGGTGTGGCCTTGTGTACTATTTTAATCCCTTCCATTGCCATGCTTGTTTGCTGAATCAGGACAACGGATGCTTCAGTGAGTTCTTAGGAGTGCTCATTTTTTAACAACAGGTGGTGGATTTGGGGGGGGGGGGTAACAAATTTGGACCCCTTGACTGGGGGGGGGGATAAAAAATTTGGACCCCTCTTAGGGGGGGGTTTAAAAAATTCAACCTGTTACTATGCTACAAAGGGGCGCGAACGCGCGCGATTTTCGGGGGGGGGGGTAAAAAATTTTGACCCCTCTAAGGGGAGGGGGGATTTCGCGCGCTCCACGCAAAATCTCACCACCCCCCCCCCCCCCTGTTGTTAAAAATGAGCACTCCCTTATTCATAACATCAAGGAGGGTGAGGGGTGGTGGATTTTTTATCAGTGTCACGGCGACAATTTGTAGGTTTTCAGCCCATTCAAATCCACTCCCCCAACCCAAACCCCGTTTTAAAAATAAAAATTCCCTCACCCTTACTTTGGGTGGTTAGTTAGATCTATAGGAGTTGTGTTGCCAACTTATTGTGAGTTTGAATTTAAGTAGCTTTTATTTTTATTTTTATATTCTGTAACAGTTAAATCAATTCTCGTTCTTGTCAATCTCTATAAAAAAAATCAGCCAGTCTGCATTTATGACTATTCATCCCATTTCGCTATTTTACTATGGTATTGAGTGCTATACCTAGGGTAGATGTTAACACTGAGCCCATAGGCTATGTACTTGAAATCATAACTCATGATTTATACTGTAGTTCCATATCAAATAGACTTGACCGAAATAGATCCAGTAATTGCCCTTGAGGCGTGCGGGAGGGGGGGGGGCAAATACTTTGTTGATTTGCTAAAATGTGTAGATCATTCAGAATGAAAATAAAATGCAGTCCATTAAAATTGGCTACACCTGACAAGTCAGTAAATATTTAGTGGGGCTGAGAGGTTAAAATGGAACATCTGAATGTAGCATGAATAGTCCATACTCACAACAACACCCCCCCCCCCTCCACCTGCCCCTCTCATAGTGAGGATGAGGAGTGAACTGGGGGACCATGTCTCGTACTCTGTGAATAGGGGAAATATAGTTTAGAGGGTGAATTTAGAAATATGTATATATGAGAGAGAGAGAGAGAGAGAGAGAGAGAGAGAGAGAGAGAGAGAGAGAGATGATTACACAAAAGAGGCAGGGGCAGGGACAGAGAGACGAGGGCAGTTTAAGTTAGGGATTGGATAAAGGAAGATATACACATAAACAGATCTAGAGATCTAGATAGGGATATACAGAGAGAGAGAGAGAGAGAGAGAGGGGGGGGGCAGAGATGGAGGGAGAGGAAGGAGGGGGAGAACATACAAGAGCAGAGGACAGAATGGGGGGGGGGGTAGATTGAGATAAATAGATGTAGGGCAGAATGCAGAGTTCTCCTATATAATACATGAAGTACACACCAGGACAATAACCCTTCACTTCTAGCATTATATTGATATTTATTATGGTGTTATTATCTCTGTTAATAAAGTGTTATGCCTCCCTTTCTTGCCTACATATTCGGGCAATCTCTATCCTTAAGATTACCCCCACCCTACCATTAATTCATGTGATTATCAATGACATAGAGGCATTTGTATTTTGACACTGGTGGTGTGAGTTCTACGGTAGAGGAGAGGGCAGGACGAGGTAGGGGTGGGTTTACGGTATTGGATCCAGGCACGCGGGCAGGAGCCAAGCATATTATCACGCCAACCAGTACTACCCCCACACCCCACCCCCCCTCTCACCCACCCACACCTCTTTCCTCCAGTACCACCACCCCTATACCCCTCCACACCCCCAGCACCCCACCCCTTAACATGCACCTTCCACCTCCTCTTCACCCCTCCCCCCACAGAAAGAACAGAAGAAAAAAGTAGCCTACCACAAAGAAAAAGAAAACGGTATAAAAAGAGCACTGGCCAACATTCATTTTTGGATCATTTCCACGTAGAACCTGGAAGGTTTCAGCATAAATTGGTCTAATCTAAAGCACCTAAACGCCAGCCAACATACTGTGGGGAAGTGTTTTATTTTTTGGCCAAGGTCTACAGTAGATTGCAGGCTATACCACTGCTGTGTTAATAGAGAGTTTATATCTCTTTTTGTGTGCCAGTAATTAATGTTTTGTAATCAGTGCACATGTGGTTTCTTTGCTTTGAAACTCTGATTATTTCTGGAAAACGTACAAGTGCTTGGTGTTCTGCACAGTGTATGTTTAAAAAAGGTTTGTTGTGTGTCTGTGTTGTTGTGTTTAATTCTGCTTTATTTTGTGATGTAGTTGCGTTTATTGTCTATGTTCAATGGAAATATATAATGATTGGCGAAGTGAACACATTATGAAATATACCCACAGACAGAATAATTATTGTCAAAGTGTCAACTGTGCCCTTCCAACTCTGCAAAAGAAAGGAAACAGAGACTGAGATGGATGAGAGAGAGAGAGAGAGAGAGAGAGAGAGAGAGAGAGAGAGAGAGAGGGGGGGGGGGAGAGAGAGAGTAGGGAGTCACTTGAATAGCAAGCAACATACTGACTCTGATTTGCCGCCTTTTTTCTATGTAAGGTTCCACTGCACGGAGCATCATCACTCAACCATGCAAGCATGCACTGTTTCCCTATATAGCAATACTCTTAACCCTTAGAGGACTGCATAGTGTTTTAATCAATGCAAAACGCCTTTTTGTCATCATGATGCATGAATGCAGGGAGTAGGTCACCTGTGCTGTATGTATATTCCCAAAGAGTGGGCATGATGCATGAATGCATCCCTGCAGATTAGACTCGCCATGGGCTTCAATCATGCATCATGTCGACACATTAAGGTTAAGCAGAACATGAATTAAAGCACGATGTGGTCCATAAAGGGTTAACATAGCAGGCATGCATGTCCTATCAGCCGGACTGAATTAAACATGAGTTCTGTGTAAATTCCTACATTTCGATTTAAGTTACACTATCCCACTGGTGACTGGTCGGATGCTCAGGTGGCCGGCCTCACGTATTGAGCGCACTCAATCATTATTCATCATCTAACATCCATAGGCTATCAGTGATATGGGGCGTACCATGTCCGCTTCACCCGAGTAAATGTATTAGATATCATTGTAAATGAATTAGATATCATTGTTGATATAATGCTAGTTATTAATTGTACTGTTATTGAATTATCTTAATGGTGATTTTACTAAAATGTATATACGGTCTAAACCATGCAATGGTAATAAAATCAGTATCATCATACTCAGGCCTGTAGTGTCAAGTACAATATCACATAAGGACACATATTGTTACATATATACTTTGTAAACTTATTACATAAAGAATATTTTCTTAATGTATGTTGTCTTATCAAAGCGGTGCTGCACATGCAGTCCCCCAGATATTGAGGCACCCCCTGCATACCAACATTAGACAACCATGACAACCATGTGTATCCTATACTAGTAAATGGTGCTGACTATGTATCTTTACATCAATCAAGTACATATAATATGTAGCTCTAATATATTTCAATATATTATATATCTGTCGAATATTAATGGATTTCGAGGAGCCAAATGTTCATCTATAGATCATACTTATAGATCCCATACACAGCAGAGTGAACTCTGTCCTGCATACATACATACATGTAGTTGGAGACCTATACAAATAGACTTCACCCCAGTGGAAGTGAAATTTGCACCAAAAGTGAAATTAGGGTGGAATGGCGTTGAGATTTCAAGCTGACATAGTCTCTATTGCTTGGAAATCAAGATAACACAACTTTAAAAAGATGGTCTAATCAATGTTTGATTAAACATAACCTTTCAGTTGTATTTTTTGTCTGTAGGGGTATTCAGTGAAGGGAGTCTTATCTGCTTATAGCGCGTACAGCTTAGTACTCGTCCTGTAACTACTACATAATATTTGCACCCCACAACTTCAGCAATATACATCAGTATAAATATACACTTTTGGTATCCAGGATCCCTGCAGATGGCTTCCAATGACTTCCAGAATTGGCCTCAGTGGTAAAGCAGTTTCAACCTACCATCTCATAATCTCTGTTTGCCCCATACACTGCCTTTTTATCACCATCCAGGCATCACCCATCATTAGGGGTTTGATCAGACGAACAGTTCCTTACTGAAACCTCACCAACCCCTTCAAATTACAAAGCTTCAAGACAAGTGCTACCAAAGTAAACTTCTGTCATTTACAAAAAGAAAATCTAACCTACTTTTACTGGCAAGTGAAAGGGGGGTTTTAAATATATTTCTTTTCAACACTTTCTTCAGATTCCTTTCCACCCCCCCCCCCCAACCTTCTTACCCTAGTCAGTCCCAGGACTAGTTGAGGCTCTCTCTAATTGCGCGCGCAGCCTGTCTTTGCATCGTTTCCGGCTGGGGAACCAGCGAACCGGAAGTACTGCCGCTGGTGGTCGGTGGACGAGACGAGAAACAGCGAGAAACGGCGAGACGTGCAGGGTGGTCCGCCCAGAGGGTTTTACGCTAACCGACCTGCCCCCAGGACAGGATTTAATGTTCTTTGTGGGGTATTTTACTGTATTTTTGTTGTTGTAACTGCAAAGTGTGTAGGGGCCGGGAGACGAACAAGGCTTGCATTAATTAGGAGCGAAAGGTCAGCGCTGACATACGCACAGGGCATCACCAGTGCAGTGTGGGTAATGTCTAATGACAAGGGAAGGCTCAGCTTTCTGGCTGTATTTTGCTGACATTGTTGCTTCTGTTGTTGTTGTTGTTGTTGTTGTTGTTGTTGTTAATGGTGATTGAGGTATAATCATATTGCTCATCTAACCCCGTTTTATGCCCTGTGAAATGATACAACAATACACCCGACTAGTCGGCACAAATACTGTTTGAAAATACCACGGAGGAAAAACTCCTCATTTTACACATGTACATGTACATGATGTCACCTGTTATGAAATCACATAATCACACTTACGTAATTTCTTATAGACAAACTGGAACACTGCATTCGGTTATGACTCGTGATATTCAAATTTTATGTTGACATAGTTTTGTTATTGCATTTTTTGTTTACCTATACACTGATATTAAAACCTATAGTCAGTACTGACTATACCATCATATTTTGACCCCCGTAGTCAGGAGACTATACAACTTAGTCACATATTAGTCATAAAGATAGTCAGTAGTGACTATATGTGGATCACACAAATTGATGATGTCACAGGAATGTGTGCACAGGAAACAGTTAGGATTCAAATTTGAATGGTCCATGGACTTCAGGTAGGCACATCCTCTCCTAAACCACTGTTCTATGGATATCCCTGCTTGTTATATGTTATGTTACAGTTGACTATATCAACTTAAGATGTTATAGGGTGCATGAGTTCTCATGTTTGATAGAGTTATCATGGTAATTTGTTCCAATTTTGATCACAGACATACATGGACAGTGTATGTCTAGACTGACAGAGCATGATAGGCCTACACAGGAGCCTGTCACCTGCTTATTCTAGCCTGTCCCCTGGCCTGTCTTATCCTAGCTTGTCCCCTGGCCTGCCTTATCCTAGCCTGTCCCCTGGCCTGCCTTATCCTAGCCTGTCCCCTGACCTTCCTTATCCTAGCCTGCCACCTGCCCTGCCTTATCCTAGCCTGTCCCCTGCCCTGCCTCATCCTAGGCTGTCCCTGCCCTATCCTAGCATGTCCCCTGCCCTGCCTTATCCTAGCCTATCCCTGCCCTGTTTTATCCTGGCCTGTCACCTGCCCTGCCTTATCCTAGCTTGTCCCTTGGCCTGCCTTGTCCTAGCCTGTCACCTGCCCTGCCTTATCCTAGCCTGTCCCCTGCCTTATCCTAGCCTGTCCCCTGCCCTATCCTAGCATGTCTCCTGCCCTGCCTTATCCTAGACTGTCCCTGCCCTGCTTTATCCTGGCTGTCACTTGCCCTGCCTTATCCTAGCCTGTCACCTGCCCTGCCTTATCCTAGCCTGTCACCTGCTCTGCCTTATCCTAGCCTGTCCCCTGCCCTGCCTTATCCTAGCCTATCATCTGCCTTGCCTTATCCTAGCCTGTCCCCTACCCTGCTTTATCCTGGCCTGTCACCTGCCCTGCCTTATCCTAGCTTGTCCCCTGCCCTGCCTTATCCTTGCCTGTCCCCTGCCCTGCCTCATCCTAGCCTGTCCCTGCCCTGCCCTATCCTACTAGCCTGGCCCCCGCCCTGCCTTATCCTAGCTTGTCCCCTGCCCTGCCTTATCCTAGCTTGTCCCCTATCCTGCCTTATCCTGGCCTGCTGTCACCTGCTCTGCCGTTATCCTAGCCTGTCCCCTGCCTTGCCTTATCCTAGCTTGTCCCCTGGCCTGCCTTATTTAGACTGTCCCCTGCCCTGCCTCATCCTAGCCTGTCCCTGCCCTGCCCTGCCCTATCCTACTAGCCTGGCCCCTGCCCTGCCTTATTCTAGCTTGTCCCCTGTCCTGCCTTATCCTAGCTTGTTCCCTGGCATGCCTTAACCTAGCTTGTCCCCTGCCCTGCCCTATCCTAGCCTGTCATCTGCCTTGCCTTATCCTAGCCTGTCCCCTGCCCTGCTTTATCCTGGCCTGTCACCTGCCCTGCCTTATCCTAGCTTGTCCCCTGCCCTGCCTTATCCTTGCCTGTCCCCTGTCCTACCTCATCCTAGCCTGTCCCTGCCCTGCCCTGCCCTATCCTACTAGCCTGGCCCCTGCCCTGCCTTATCCTAGCTTGTCCCCTGCCCTGCCTTATCCTTGCCTGTCCCCTGCCCTGCCTCATCCTAGCCTGTCCCTGCCCTGCCCTGCCCTATCCTACTAGCCTGGCCCCTGCCCTGCCTTATCCTAGCCTGTCCCCTGGCCTGCCTTATCCTGGCCTGTCACCTGCTCTGCCGTTATCCTAGCCTGTCCCCTGCCTTGCCTTATCCTAGACTGTCCCCTGGCCTGCCTTATTTAGCCTGTCCCCTGCCCTGCCTCATCCTAGCCTGTCCCTGCCCTGCCCTGCCCTATCCTACTAGCCTGTCCCCTGCCCTGCCTTATCCTAGCTTGTCCCCTGCCCAGCCTCATCCTAGCCTTTCCCCCGCCCTGCCTTATCCTAGCTTGTCCCCTGGCCTGCCTTATCCTGGCCTGTCACCTGCTCTGTCGTTATCCTAGCCTGTCCCCTGCCTTGCCTTATCCTAGCTTGTCCCCTGGCCTGCCTTATTTAGCCTGTCCCCTGCCCTGCCTCATCCTAGCCTGTCCCTGTCCTGCCCTATCCTACTAGCCTGTCCCCTGCCCTGCCTTTTCCTAGCCATGTCTACCCTGCTGAACCTTGACCTACCTTCAGTACTTAAATTTCCCTTATTTCTCATGATTGACTATATCTATTAGTCATTGTGACTACTTTAGACCATGAAACCATTAAATTCATAGTCACTTGACTATATAGCCCAAATCAGCCGATTTAATGGCTGAGTATAGGTTGACTATATGACTAACTTACTATAGACATAGGTGACTAACTTGGTATAGTCGTTTTTGCTACATTCATGTGACTATAGAAATGTAGTCCGTAGTGACTAACATTTCCAGGTCCATTATTATCAGTGTAGTATGTTCCATTATACTCTCCCTACATTTTGTTTACCTATGTCTAGTTGGTAGTCCTATGCTACCCTGACGCTCTCGTTCTTCTTGCTTAGGATCAAGAGTTAATTGTTTCAAGATGGCAGATACCAGGAAAAAGTTCAGATGTATTTGCAGTATTAACCCTTTAAGATCGATCCCCCATCAAACTTACTATAGACCAGATGGGCAGACATTTTATACCTTGGGGGCAGTGTGTTGGAAAACTCTTGACATTGTATGGAATATCAATACATAGACAGAGCTGCACGCTAAAGTGGCTGAGTCACTGGTTACTGCACGAGTGGTCCTTGGGCTGTATTGCACGCTGGCCGTAGGCCTAGTGCAATACAGCCCAAGGACCACAAGTGCAGTAATCAGTGAAGAGGGCACTTTAAAGTGACGCTCTGTATTTATTTCAGGGTATATTGATGTAAAATAGATATGTAGTCTATGTTTCTTTACTTCCACGATGTTTCTTTACTTCCGCAGCGTTTGTTTACCTCCGTCGGCCGCCATTTTGAATTCCGTACAAGACACGTGACCTTCGGTAGCCTAGAAACGCCATGGCGACCCCATGGCGACCCCTAGCAACGTGAAATACGGCCACAGCGTGAAATACGACATAGGGTTATTTCACGCTTCACTCGCATACGGTACTCCCATAGGTTTAACCTTGATAGATCGTATTCACCATGAAATAATGTAATCTCCTTAGCCCTTTAAGGGCCGCATAGTGCTTTGCTGTGCTATATTTAATGCGTTAAATAGCCATGAAAACGTACTGTGTTACTAAGCAAATAGATGTAGAATGGCTGTTGCTAAGCAACAATTCAATAACACACATCTATTCATAGGGCGAATTGGAAGGGTAGATATATGGTTTATATTTCAGGAGCTATATCAGTACTATGGGAGATGCATTTTGGATCATCTGGCGGCAATCTTTGATTGAGGCCATTTCCATGGTTACCGATTTGGTCTGAAGTTGCACCCTCAGCTAAAAGGGAATCTTTACAACCAAATGAACTTGAGTATGAGAAATTTGCTTCCGTCAGCTTGTGGTAGTGACATGCCCGAAAATTGAAGCTAAGTGTGTTCAATACAGCCTGATCTATTGTCATCTTATTATTCTAAGCAGCTACATTTAGCTACACTTTACTGTGGCCAAAAAAAAGTTTTGTTTCAGGTCACCTGACCGAGCCTATCTTAACAGGGCCGACCCTTCGTTTTTTATGCAATTTTGAATTTTTACCCTTTTTCGGTCAACTTTAGGGTATGTAGAGACTCTGGCTAGTACATTCATGGATAAAAAAAATGGGATTTTTGATTAAAATCCCACCTACCGACCCTACATTTCCCTCCGATGTTACATGAAATAAACCTTTTTTTATGGCCTAATCTATATAAAAGTCTAATAGACCAATGTGTTACTCATTATCATCCTAAGTGTTTAGAGTCTATTCGTGTCATTAAATCAACACATAAACATTACCCATAAAATACCACATTTCCACTATAAAAACAACTCCAATGAATTATCATCTTCTAAATCCATATTCTCCTGGGTTTTTTTCCTTCTTGTGTAGGCCTACACAATATAAATCACATTCAGATGGTCCGTGTATGCCATGTGTTGAGGCTTATAACCCATAACACACCACATCCCCTTCAGGCCGCCCCCATCGGGGGTCGGTTAGCAACCCAGCCTCGGCTGTCACCTCCATATGTCCAGCTGATGGTACACTGGGTTCCTGTGGTACACATTACCACTGGTATTAACTACTGGCCTGCTGATTGATTAAATGCAGTGTGTATGCTTTAATTATAAGGTCAGAGAAAGAAGATGAAAACTAGTTACAGCAGCTACCTGCCAATACCCTGAGCAATTCACCCTCCCCTCTGCATAAAGATAGGACATCCCAGAGCAGGTATACTTTGACCAGTGTATGCATCGTGGGAGCTAATTCAAAATAGATTATAACCCATTGGGATTTGTGTTTCCCCTTTTGAAGCCACCTGAGGTTCTGTATGTGTGTGAATTGGCTCTGGGATCCAGCTGAATGTGGCTGGTGCTAAGACACTGACAGCCCACTACCACCACCACCACCACTCCCCGCATAGCACTCTGTCAACCCATCCAGGCCCCCTCCTCCTACCACCCCCCCCCCCCCCCCACTCACCCCCACTCACACACCTCCTCACAAACAAGCCTGAGTCGACCCTGGATGGAACTCACCGTCCTGTCCCGACACTCTCTGCTCGTGCCGCGCGCATGCGTGGTGGCTGGGGGATCCAACGCGCATGCCCCACGTATGGACCGGAAGGTGGAGGCAGGGCGACCCTGGTCACCAGATAAACAGGGGTGGGGGGGGGGGGGGGGTAAGGTAGGGTTAGGGTACTTGTGTGGTTTGGATATAGGTAGGGGCTAGAGTTGGCAAGGTGTCACAGTACCACCTTCATTCTTTTCCCTCTATTTTCCTCAGGGGCCGTCCATGAAGTATATCACGCCGGAGGGGGTGGGGTTGGGGTTGGGGTCTTGGTCAGAGTGTGACAGACAATGATGAAGGTATAGGAAAAATCGTGACAATGGGTATTTTGTGTACTGTTGGGTGGGTGTTAAAAATGGTCCATATTAGTGTGACATACTTAGATAGATATCCCCTCACACTTTTATCACATTAGTTTTCTCTCTCTCTTTTTTTCCTGTGGGTACCATTCTTTGTTCCGGTATGGTTTACACATAGATGCCAAAAGTGGGTTACACACGTTGGACGTATTCAGTGGAGGGAGTGGAGTTACACTTTTTAAATAGGTTATGATATCCACTTTTCTTGAGTGCATAGATACACGATTATCAACTTTTCTATTGTTTTACAGGGTAGGCATTGTAAACGTTTTCTGTGCGTGTTGTTTACTTTATGGTAACTGCATTAACATTTCATTAAGTAGGATACACAGCTGATCTATACATAATGGTTGAATAGAGCTTCCATTTTGTCATGCTAGGGTCAGTGTCATTGCATTGTCACCATAAGTTAGGAAAATAAGCAAATATTGCTTTTTTCATATAGAAAATGAACTACAGTAGATACTCCGAGTACAAGTGTCGTTGTTTACTCTAATACCGGTAATAGTCTATACAAGTCTATATAATTACAAAGTGTATGTCATGCTAGTCAGTTTTTGCTGGGGTCACTAGAAGTTTAAAGAGGTCATGTCTAGGGCTTCTTGGCCTCAACCCCCCCCCCCTTCTACCCCATCCCGATGCCCCCCCCCCCACCTGCTGGTGACTATTTACATAAGAAAGTTTCAGTTCCTCTCCCTTTAAGGGCCGCATAGTGCTGTAATGTCCTAAGCTTTTTGCCGCCATGATTCATGAATGCAGCCTTGGTGAGTAACCTGCCAGGACTGCATTCATGCATCATGCCGACCATACCCGGTTGAAACACTCCCGCAGTATCAGAGCAGGAATGCAGCAATGGTAAGTAGCTAGACTCGCGAGGGAATGCATCATGACGACAAAGGGTACAGGGCATTAAAGCACTGCGTGGCCTTTAAAGGACTATACAGGTAATCAAGACCCCATGCTGGCCCCAGCCCTCACGTGCACACATGCATACACCCTCCCAGCATGTCTGGGCACTGCATAGGTCAAAGGGTACTCTATGCCCTATAGTAGTATAGACTTGTAATAGTCTCTTATTTAGTGAGTAGAATAGACTTGTAATAGTCTCTTACTGAAGTAGACATGTACTATGTATAGGCCTAGTCAACCTATTTAAGTTGTGTCGAATTGTATTAAACCTTTAAGGATGGATGTTGCTAAAAAAATGACATTTGTCGTCATAATGCACCAGTGCAGCACCGGCGAGTAACTCGCAGGTGCTGCATTGATGCATCATGCCTTTGGTGGTGTCTGAACACTGTAGGGTCGGCATGATGCTTGAATGCAGCACTGGCGAGTTACTCACCAGGGTTGCATTCATGCATCATGACCACCAATGGCATGATGCATCAAGGTATCATGCTGTCCTTATAGGGTTGAGTAGTATAATTTGTCTCATGAATAGAAGTCAAACATGGCCTCTTTCTTACAGGTTATTAATAATCTAAGAGGCGTAGCATCAGGTCTTCATCTTTAGTTTAGTGTAGACATGGAATGCTGAACGTATTTTCTATAGGTTTAGGCAAAAACAAAAGGTATGTTTCAGGTAACATGGAAAGGAAATGTAGTATGTCGGTTTTTTTTTGTTGGTTTTTTTAAAACTTCTTTTTCAACATGAACGTACTAGCCAGCCTCTCCGAAGACCCTAAATTGATTTTTTTTTAGGGTAAAAATATAGATCTTTTTTCAAAATTGCATAGAAATTGTAGGGTCGGCCCTGTTTTGATAGGGTCGGTCGGGTGACCTGAAACAAACCCTTTCCTCTTTTGAACTTATCAAAGGTTAAAGAGAACATCTGTACAAGCTGTACGTTTTAGATACACACACACTGCAGAATTGAACAAAATGAGGGACCATTATGGGTAAAGTGTTTTTTTCTGTAACCCAGCTATAGCTGTGGATATAAATGAGAGAGCAGACAGGCTGTGCAGTATTCTACTCTCTACATATAATATATTGATGACCAATTGATTATATAGAGTCCATGCCATGTCCATTGGTTCTGTTCATCACTATGGTAAAGGACCTACCAGACATGACACTACATGTATTAACCTTTTGGCACCAGATCTATCTAGAAGCTACAGAAGCCCAGGAGGGACACATATCTTCCCCCCCCCCCAAGAAAAATGCACATTTAAAGCTAAGGAAATCAGTCTTTCCTTCAATAAATGGTTTCAAAAAAAAAATCAACACAAATGCCAAACTGTATTGATGCCATCTCTGATCAAGACAGCGCCATATTTTCCGCCGTATTTCACACACACCCATGAAATAACACACTGTCGTATTTCATGGCCCTGTGACGTCATCAAAATGGTGGTTTGTTTAAATTTATCTGTATGGCGTAGAAAAAAACGATTTCAGATAATTTAGGGCCTCCCCCCCCCCCTATAATAATCTAATTTGAAACAAGAAAAACTGTTGGGTGGGTTATTTCACTTGTTGAAAGTCGGGATCTATTTCACTCGGCCTTTGGTCTCATGACCTTCAACTCATGGAATAACCCACTCAACAAATTAAAACTTGTGAACCTTTGTCTGTGTATCTGTGATAAGCTGGTGTGAACCAGTATACCAGCAGTGGAATACGTTTTCTCAGATTTTAACTTAGCCTGAGAAAGAAAATATTTTTTTTAATAGAAAAAAGTATCCGTTCTTGACTTTCGTATGTAATAGAGAGTCTATAATGCTGTTGGCTTGTATACTTCTATACAATTGTATAATCATACAATCAGTCAGTAATCTACATAGATCCATAACAGAGTTGCAGCATTATCATAATAAAAACAATATTCATTGACAAAAGCAATAATCAGTTTGTTGCAACATGTATATCAGCCTGAATTGTTAGTCGTGTTTAGTAGTGACGTCCAGCCTATACCCCTTCCCCATCTCACAGACAAAGTAACTTTATAGATTACTGACTGATTGTATGAGTAAGTTCCTCCTTCTCTATTTCTATAGAAATCTAGTGCGGGTTATGCAATATTCTCAAAGTCTAGGCGCGTGTAATACGAGGGTTTTTGAAAATACAGAACAGTACTAAAATCACATTTTTCAGTGTTAAAGGATTCTCTAAAGTCGGGGTGCGGGTTATACGCGAGGTCCGGGTGATACGCGGGAATTTACGGTAATTTAAACTGGCATTGTAAAGGGAAAATATCTTACACTCCTTATGGCAAGAGATCTAGCTTACTGTAAGGAATTGCATTTGCAAAATCTGAAATATATTCAAAACATGATTTATGAAATGAGATATTTTAATACACTTACCTGGAGAGAAAATAGAAAAGAAGGTAATATTTCCTAGTACATTGCCTATATTTTGTGTGAACCCTAATACCTGTCCATAGCAACAAGGCTAGCTGCTTCCTAGAAATGCGGCTCTTCTAGGATAATAGTAAACACTGTAGTGGGACACTGTCCGACATGTCTGAACATGTTTTGGCGAGGGACAAGTCTGAACACGTTTTGGTGAGGGGCACACAGAAAATCTAATGACCTGGCCCTTAGTCTGATGTGGCTATCCCCAGGTGCTATCCAAGGTTAGCCATAGGGGCATTGGTAAGGTATGACCAAGTGCTATTCAAAAATTGCTGAGGCATAGCAACATTATATAATTATGACTTATATCTTACTCGAAAGGACTTGACCTAAAACTCATTGAAATGGAGAAGACTAATAAGGTGAGTTGGTCAGTTCTGACCAACCTGACAAAAAAATCATAACTAACGAACCAAGGTTGGTCGTGCCAAAATAAGGAGCCAAATAATATCAGTGCATAGTGGGACACTGCCCGACATGTCTGAACATGTTTCGATAAAGGAGCATGTCTAAACACGTTTTGGTGAGGATGGGATGAGCGCGTTATGACTCCATCAGCTTAACGCCCACACACTCCAGCAACAGAACTGGGTCAGCTGGCATTTTTTGGGGATTTTTGTGGCATTTTTTGTTGCCTTTTATTGTTGCTTTTTGTTGCCTTTTATGTTGGATTTCTTCAAAAACCTCTAATTCAGATTTCAGGTCGTTCCCAGGAAAAACATGGCCGACCATGGTAAATAATTTGAGTGGGCTTTTAAAAAGGTGAGCAGGGTATTTTGGGAAGGGTCCTGGAGGGATTGCGCAGAGAGCTCTGGGGTGGGCAGAGGTTTGGGGAGTCTTAACCCTTTAACACTTTAAGGGCCGCATACTGCTTTATTGCTACGTTATACCTGTTTTGTTGTCATAATTTGAATAATTGTAATTGTATTTTGAAAATCATCTCGATCATGTTTTATGAATTCGAAAATGATGCATGGATGCAGCACTGACGAGTCTAGGGCTGCATTTAATGTCATGCATCATGCGCACACCCACACCCACAGAAAAGTGAGAGTCATTGTCACCTGAGGGTCAGGCACTGCCTGACTCTCAGGTGAGGGTAGTTTTGGCGACAATGACTCTCACTTTTCTGAGGGTGCATCCGGATTGTATCGACCCTGTATGATGCCTGAGTATAACCCTATGGCTGCATTCATGCATCATGACAATAACGACGGCCCTTAACACTTTCCCTCAGGTATCATGCCCATGCCATGATGCACGATTGCAGCACATGTGCGTTACTCGCCATCGTTGCATTGCTGCATTAGGCTGGCCTTTTAGAAATGTTTCAACAGCACAGGCACGATGCATGAATGCAGAACAGGAGATTGCGCTATTGCAAGTGGACATTTTCTTGCTACTTAACTTAATAGTACAGTGGCATAGGGGGGGGGGGGCCCGGCCCCCCCCAATCATAAAGGAGGGGGGCCTGAATATGTTTGGGCCCCCCCAAAATTTGTCAAGACCCATAATATAAAATGACCTCTCCCGCATAAGAAAAAGTGGGGGCGGAGGGGTCGGGTCCCTCAATTAGAACTAAAGGGGAGTCAAATAATACTTTCTTATACAATTCCAATATAGGCGTATTTATGATACATTATTCTTAAAAGCTGATTCTTAAAGTTGGTCGGAGTAGGCCCCCCCTGGGCCCCCCCAATGAAGATTTGCTTCCTATGCCTCTGTAGTATAGAATAGTGTGGTCTGTTCACATCGTCCAAATAAAGTCCAACTAGCTCCATATACCCCACCCGTCACATACAAGATCTTGCCTAATCAGGAACTTCCCCCAGCTACATAAACTAAGGTTCAAACTTCATAAGGTCCACCCTTCATCTGAAGGCACACACCTTTCACTAAAATTAAAAGGAAACACTTTACACCATTGCTAATTGCTATGTCTACTATAGATTTCAAAGGAAAGCAGTGCTTCACCTCCTTGGCCCCTTTAATTATGATTCTTAATACTACAAGTTAAATTGCCACAGTCAATGGACTTTTCGCTTTTTACCTGACACGGTACTTTACCTTCTCATTTTTACTGGCACAATTATTGAGCAAGTCAAGCAGTTAGAGAGGTGTATAATTATAAATGAGTAATGTTTACAGTCATCTCCTCCCTCTGGCACACCTCACAGTTTCCCCCCACCCCCTGACCAAGTGGAGCCTGTGCCAAGACCTATAAGGATATGGAGGTGGGGCTTTCAGAAGTCATCATCATTACTCCGTGAGACATAAACCCTTTAAGGACAGCATGTATGTTCATAATTATGCATCAACGTCGCAGCACTAGGAGTAACTTCCCAGGGCTGCATTGGCGCATCATGCCAGTCATCTAGGAGTGTATCAGCCCCGTATGGTCAGGATGGTGAATGAGCGTAGCAATGGCGAGTTATTCGCCAGAGCTGAATCCATGCATGATGATGATGATGACAGGGCATAGTGCATTAATTAAATCGGTATACTGCCTTTAAAAGGTTAATAAACACCCTCTACACTATAGTCCCTCTCCACCACACCCACTCATTACATTGGCCCCACCCAAACTAGGAAGCAGTGTACAGGTGAGAAAGGGGGCTTTATCTGGTCACTTTGATGACTTGGACATCAGCCATCAAAGCCAACACCTCACAATCCAGCACACCTGGGAATTCTGTGGCATCATTGACTCCCCCCACCCCTCACCCCCACCACCGCGGTCCAACGCCTCTATTACACAGAACAGCAGAACATGGGTGGGGCCATTTTCTTAACTCATATTTTTTGCTGACATCAGCACTTTCCCTTCCCAGGTCTTCAGCTGGGACCTAACTGGCTGACCAGCACTCCCTCCTCCAGTCTCCCAGACACATTCCACCAGGAGAGGATGGCTACTGACTGCTCTTGGCTTAATTCCTCCAGGTATTGAACACCATGGAGGAGATACCAAACCCCCTTCACTCATATAGAGCTCTACACACCACCTAACACCTCCAGTAGCTAACTCCTGGAGCACAGAGAATAGCTTGGGAGTTACACCCAAGCATGACCTCACCCCAGTCCCTTCACCCCCCCCCCTACCCTTACCCCCCACCCCTCGTGACGTGGGGGGTCGTGGAGCTGCTCAGGCGTGACTATATTGGCTCATGGAGTTGCTCGTTGCTGGTTCCGGCAGTCAGTAGGCTCCCGCCGATACCAGCGGCAGTGGTTGAGGTGTGGCTGGTTGCTGGCGAGCTGTTTGACTTGTAGTACTACTAGGGTGACTGCTAGTGCGCAGGCGCAGTGTCTACCAGGGACACGTGGTATGGTCATGTGACTTCCGGTGACGAGCCGCTCTTGATTGTCAGAGGTAGGTGTGCTTTACTTATTGCTCTAATAAAATTCAGTACTTCATTATAGGGGTGGAGGTACAATGCTAATACATGCCCGGTAGATACAGAACATTGAAATCAACATTGATAAATGCTTGTTAATATTGATTTAATTTTGATTCAACGTTGATTCAATGTTGTAGTAAATGTTGTACCCACTCGCTCGCATGAAGGATAATGTACCAGTTGCTTGTGAGTTATAATATTTAAATCAATTGGCAGTATGGCATATAGATGGGGTTGGATTGTCTTATGTATATGCAATGAGGTCATTGGTATATGTATGAATTTCGACTGCTATTTCAATATCGTCGACACTGTAATAGGGTGTAAAGCTCGGTAGAGGCCTCAGAAGTCAAATAGCTTCACTCATGTCCTCCCCCTAGTAGGAATGATATAATTAGAGTATATTTCATTAGTGAATATATATGCACACATATACTATATCATAAATTTATTAAACATTACGTTAGAATTTATTTTGCTACAATGCTTCCTTAGGGACTTCTGGATTGCTGGCTATTCTTAAAAAAGAAGAAAAAAAAGAAAAAAGTCATCTAACAAATGTACATGGATATTAAAACACCATGGATTTCACACAATCATTTCACTCAATTCATCGTCAAGTGATAGATAGCATTAGACATACATACAGGCATTAGCCACGCTGTTACATCTAACAATTTATAGGCATGTCAATGAAAACTCCCCTTTGAAATAATTTATCACCATAGCAATTGATTCTCGATACTTCACATGCTACTTGACTGCCTGGTGTCTACACACAAACACACAAGATGCCCAGGGCCCAGACAGCCTAGCTACTTGCTTATTAACCCCCCCCCCCCCCGCAGCGACCCCCTATTTCAGTGCATAGCCTGGAGTGCACTTGATATCAGATTGTTCGGGTAATGCTCCAGGGTGGGCCTCTGTACATGTTATATTATAGCGTTGTTTTCATACACACTCCTGCACCCTAAGCCCCAAGCACGCCGTTAACTTATTTAATCATCATTTCCCTTGTCTCCCTCCTTTATAATAGCTGTGTTATAGCATATACCGGTACACATAACTCCTGCTATGTGTGACCTCTTTATTGGTTCCTGTAGTCCTACCTTTCCTCTGGCTCATTCCTGTCCCTCTGAGTTAATCTTTCTCTCCACCTTTCCTTGACTGTAATTGCAACTTGAGTTCCAGGCAATCCTATATTTCAATATCCTCCACTTCCATGTTCCCTTCCTTTGCCTGCCTTCCTTCCTGACTTCCTGCCTACTTACCTGGCTTCCTACCTACTTGCCCGGGCCCTGCCTGCTCTCTGCTGACTTCCTTCCTTCATTTCTTGCATGCACCCCTGCCTGTCCTCCTCATTATACCACTGCCAGCCTCCCTGCCTTGCACTATTATCCCTCCATCATTCCTTCCCTCTTTCTTTCCTCCTTCCTCCCTTCCTCCCTTCATTCCTTATGATGTAACCATTATCTGCTGATAATTGGCACAATAGAAGCCCACCAATCCCTTTTCTTTATAATTTGAACCTGGGGCATATCTCTGCAAACATGGAGGTTGCTTCCACAGCTGAGGTTATTTTATATTACATCATTTGAACTAGTTAAATTAGGCACAACAAAGTAGATGTAATGTGTCTTGCCTGAAAGGGTAGGAGGGGAGGGGGAGGAGAGGAGGACGGGAGAAGAGGAGGGGAGGAGTGGAGGACGCCCTCCCCCTCCCCTCCCCCCAACCGCACATAGGCCCCTGTATGTACCTGGCACATGGCCTGTCAATGCGGGCAATGGAACCCGCATGGGTGGCATTCAATAAGGGCAACGGCAGGGCAGTGGCCCGTCAAGTTGAGTTCTGATCTGGGCTAGTATGTAAGCAAGTAAAGCTAATGTATAGATAGGAATGTACAATAGTATGGCTATATCATACGTCAATGAAGGGGCTTGAATTACTATATAAACAGTGACATGCGGTTGACGTTGCTCCCTCCCCCGACCTCAAACTAATGCATCTATTATTATGTATTTTGAGGTGTATGCCTCCTATCCTGCACCCTAGGTATACTGTGGCGGGACAGGGACAGGGACAGGGACAGGAACAGGGACAGGTGTCCTGACTCTAGGACAGGGCCGGAGGTAACGCCTTCAGCAGACAGCAAACAGGTAGCGTCAGGGGGAGGGGAGGAGGAGGAGGGAGGGGAGGGGAGGGGAGGGGAGGGGAGGGCAGGGGAGGGGGAGGGGAGGGGAGGAGGAGGGGAGGATGGAGGAGAAGTCCAGCACCACCAGGTCCGACAATGTATTGACGACTGGGAAAAATCAATCGAGTGCAGAGGGGGAAAACCCGGGGTGGTGGAGGGGAGGGGAGGGGAGGGGAGGGGAGGGGTGGGGATGGGGATGGGGATGGGGATGGGGAAGGCTTAAGCATGAACCCATTGAACCGTGACGCTTGGATCAGAACCAAAGTGAACCAAATGAAATTGTCTCTTTAAAATTGGTTGGCAGTGGGGGTTGGGGTTGTAGTTGTGGTGAGGGTAAGCTATGCCGAGTGGAAAAACAGGGTTCGGTAATGTGCTATTCCAGAATGGTAATACCAGCCATTTGATATATCATTAAGTCGTTTTAGGTTTTTGAAGCACCCTGGGTTAAATCTCCTAGGGCCACATGGTACTTTAATGTGATATACCCCCGTAATGATGCATGAATGCAGCCCTGGCAAGTGACTTCCAAATGCTACAATCATATATACCATGCCAACCGTATATGGTTGATACACTCCCAAAAGTATGATGCATGAATCAATGATGCCATGATGTATGATGCATGATGCATCCCCTGGTGCATCCAAACATCATGACAATAACGGCACAGTGCAGACCACTAGGCGGCGGCCCTTAAAGGGCTAAGGGCTGGGGTGCAAATGCTAAAGGGCTTAATAAGAGTGCAAATGCTTCCATGTTTAACATACAAAATGTAATATTTAGTGTTCCCTTGCTAAGGGAGGCACCCTGAGCTGTGCTAGGCCTATAGAGTGGGGGGGTAAGAGGATGATGTCAGCAACAAAGCTATAGCAGCTTAAACCTAGAACATGTGTGTAGGCTTCACACTGTGGGGGTGCCTGGACTGGACTCATAGTGTGTGTACCAGGCTGCCTCTGGAGCTGAATCTAACGCCTATATTCTATATCTGCCTCAGAGGGAATGGAGGGATACTTTGAAACAGGTAAGTAGACATGTAGGGAATGGGAGGTAGAGGGTGAGAGGGGAGGGTCTACCCACCGACCGGTAGGCAGGTATAGAGGGAGATGTGAGCTAGGAGATAGCGGAGGATGGGGCTTGGGGTGAGGAGAGGTGAGGTGTAATAGGCCTACAATCCATGGACAGATATTCAGAAAAGTGTTTAGAAATGAAATGGTATGATCTGGTGAGGGATAGGGAGGATATAAAAATGGTGGGGCAGAATTAATGCACTTAAATGCGATCCACATGTCAATTCCATGTACTACTTACAATACTTCTGTCACACGTCACCAGTGTGGGATTCGGTCTATTTAGTATTTAGCTAGACATGGCAATACTACATAGTTTAATGATAATGCAATAGGCATGGACAGTCAATGCATTTATTTGCAAACCTTAGCCTAGATTTAACCATTTTAGTGTAGGAATACATCTTTAATTTGTAAAATCAAAAATCTTTAATTTCCATGCACATAGTGTAAAAGATAATTGGTTCACTCCCCGATCTTTGAGATGTATGCTCTTCTTATTTACGAGCAGAACGACACTCAGCCCTTATCAATATTTGGCTGGTATCATTAGCATCCTGTTCAGCTGGCAAAAACTGGCAGCGTGTATCCCCACCGAGGCAAACAACACAATGGCAATTACTAATCATACTATTAGTGCCTTGTTTTGGCAAAATGTTCCTCTGGTAAATGTTGCCCCACTTGGACCAATGATACCTTTGCCCTTTAAGGGATTCATAGAGCGTCATGATGCATGAATGCAACCCTGGCGAGTCTACTCACCAGGGCTGCATTCATGTATCATGCCAATCATTCGGGAGTGGGTTGCACAGGGGGTGGGCACGATGCTTCAATACAGCAAGTTACTCACCAAGGCTGCATTCATGCATCACGATGAGAATTAAAGGGCATCATGTATTAAAGCATTATGCGTCCCCTAAAGGGTTAATCCCCGAACTCCTGCGACACTAGTGTGGTTGTTGGCATCGGGTCATTGTTACTGCATGTATTATTTAGTGAGCAAACTGTCAAGTGCCTTGATCACCCCCCCCCCCCCACTTACTGTCCTCCACCCCCTCAATCTCCTCTACCCCCCCCCCCCCCGAGCCCATCACCCCCACCGCCCATCACACACACCCCCTCCACATCACCCAGCATTACAACCACTTCTCCTGGACAAATAGCTATTTTTAGAAAGCAGGGCAGAGCCCATTGCAAATGCAGCATTCTTTTTTCTTACCATTTTGATTATTTTTTGATGTCTCAGTTATTATTTTTATGTTTATTTCTTTAGGGATGGGATGGGTCTGAGGTTCCTATTGTAATGGTGTCATCCCTAATAGACACACTGGATAAAAAACACACCTCTAAGTTACTATTAAAAACAATAAAAAATGAATACAGGCTGATAGAAAGAAGGGCTTAAGAGGCAAAAATGCTAGACCACACACATTTGGAATCTCCCTGGGGTTGAGATGGGAAAGAAAGGGTTCAGAGAGAAAAACTCATGGGCGGGAGAACATAACATAATTTAAGAAACAAATGTATTATCAAGGCAAGAGGAAAGGAAACATGTGAAAAGAACATGATAGAAAAGAGACATGTGAACAAATATAAAATTATCAATTAAAAAGAAATTTAAAAAATGAGAAATAGAAATAGAGAAGGAGGAATTTACTCATGCACTGGCTATAGACACTCAGATACATGCATAGTAGAGCAGAGAAAGACAGAGACAAAGACAGGGACAGAAAGGCTGCATCACACAGAAGACAGACAGGAACAAAGAGTCTGGCATAGTAAGGCAGACAGGCAGACCCCAGTCACACACAGAGAAGAAATGTTCAGCGTCAAAAGGGAGTCCAGGTTGTCTCCAGAATGACTCCCCTGTTTAAGGGAGTCCAGGTTGCCTAAGGGAGCCTAGGTGACTCTCTGGTTGACCTAAGGGAGTCACATGGGGGAGTCATATGACCCTGAGAGCTATAATATTATGCCTCCCCCAGGTGACTCCCTTAGGTCAGTCAGAAAGTCACCTCTAGAGGCTCCCTTAGGCTTCCTGGACTCCATTTTGACGCTGTTTCTTTTCTCTGTGCACATACAGCGCAGGGGGTGGGGGGGGGGGAGACTTACAGATAACCACAGAGACAAACAGTGAAGGAGAATTAGGTTGGTGGAGAGAGCGTGACAGAGAGAGACAAATGGACAGAGGCAGACCACATGACAGCATGGCAGACAGACAGATACAGAGAGAAAGAGAGACAGGAACAGAGACAGGGGGCAGTCAGAGAGACAGAGAGACATTATTATATATATACAGAGAGAAGGAACAGTGAGGGGTGTGAGGGCAGAGAAAGACAAATAGACAGAGACAGACAGAGACAGACAGCACAACAGCATGACATATACCGAGAGAAAGAGAGACGGAAATAGAGACAGGGGGCAGTCAGAGAGACAGATAGACAGATACAGAGAGAAGGAAAGACAGAGGCAGAGAGCCATGAAAATAACATAGAAGACCTGAAGATCTACAGTCAGGGGTGTGAGGGGAGAGAATGAGACCCTGGAGTTGTGAGAAGCAGGCTTTGTGCTAATCTCCTGCGGCTCTCCTGTGGCCAATGATAACAGCCGCCAGCCACCTGCCACCTGTGCCACATACCTGCTGCCTATAACCCTGTCACCTCCAGGGTGCTGTCCTGTCTCCAGGCCGCGTCACATAGTCCTTAACCCTTTAAGGACGGTATAGTGCTTTAATGCATCATGCCATTGGTTGTCATGATGCATGAATGCAGCCTTGATGAGTGACTCGCCAGTGCTGCATTCAAGCAGCATGCCAATCCTATGGGGTTCAGACACTCCCGAAGGGTTGGCATGATACACGAATGCAGCCCCGGTGAGTCACTTGCCAGCGATTCACTTGCCGGGGCTGCATTTGTGCATCATGACGAAAAATGTCAACTTTTAGCGACATGCTGTTCTTAATAAAGGGTGAAGGGCCGCATAGTGCTGAAATCCAGTATGTCCTTTGTGACTATTATGATGCATTAATGCAGCCCTTGTGAGTGACTTATTCTGTGCTGTATTCAAGCATCATGACGAGCCTGTGGCTTGTATGATACATTCCCGAAGGATCACAATGATGCATAATTACAGCCCTGGCCGGCGTGTACACTAGTAAGGGCTGCATGAATGCATCATGATGACAATGGGTATAAAATATTGAAGCACTATGCGGCCCTTAACGGGACTAGAGAGCAGTTGGGGCTGACTACAGGGTGGTCCCCGACCTATGACACATGACAAACTGCTCCCTCTACTGACAGGCAGGATTGTCAATGATAAGTGAAAAGTGAGAAAAAGGTTGAGGGGAATAGAGGGATGTAGTGACAAAGGGAATGTGAGAGGCATGGGGGGGGGGGGGGAACATGTAGGATGACAGGTGAAAGGAGAGACCATTAGAGAAATGCACAGCACCACACTGATAATCTTTAGGCTCCAGGGCTTAGTCAATAGTGGCTTCTAAGAATTGATAATGGTATTCTGTAAACACATTTAACTTATCCTTTGGCCTGACTACACTTATGACGGTAAGGTCTATCTTCCGCTAGAGACATGTGGATAGTTGCCTCCCTGTATACCACAGGAGAGTATGGTTTCCGGTATGACCACAGAGTCACGATGTATGATGACTGTTGGCCACTTGATACTTATACACCTTCAGGTTCATCAATAAACCGGTCTTGGATATACCATCGTACACGTTGAAACCCTTGTCTCCTTGTCTATTCATTCCATCCCAGGACTCTATACATATCATTTTAAGTGCAAGGGATATTATCCATTCTTTATAGTGGTTATTGTTCAGAATGACAAACTGATATTCAAAGATTTCAGAGGCAAAAAGAAATATGACTTATGCCTAACTCAAAGAGACTTACCCCGATATAAATGGAAAGACTATGGTGGGTTGGTCAGTACTGACCTATCTCTGACAATATAAACTAACCTAGGTTGGTCTATAGGGAGCTAATAAAAAACAAATAGGTTAATTACTAGTGTCTGAGTTGTTAGCCAATACTGTCTTATATCAGAATATCAGTGCCCTGGGGTCTGGTAATACCCATCACCCATATTCTCATCTTTACCTTTTGGAGATTTTTACAGAAAAATATTACTTCATTAAATTACCCAAAAAGGAGGTTTTCAGCGCTTTTTTCCTGTCCTCTGGGAATTTTTGGTACTCTGGGGTTATGTAAAACCGTTTTTTTCCCCTTTGCCCTCCCACAATATTAACACTAAAAGCCCGTAATCCAAATTATCAAAAAAAAGGTGGCCTAATGTGTTAACTTCTTGAATCAAACAGATCCACACAGAGTTTTCTAACTCTAATGAACAAAGGATACAATAGGCTTCTAGAAATACTTCAATTCCTGAATTGGAGTCCTAAACCTGTTTGACATTTTTACCTGTTCAAACCTTTGTTTCTTCATCATGATCTCCTGGTCCAAAATAAGCTCGGTTGTCTTTTCTTCTCATCCAAGCTCCTACTATAACCACAAAAGTCCTTGTAAAAAATGTTTGTCCCAAAATTGCATGAAATACCAGTCTTGCCATTTTTGACTTAGTCCAGGAACTAGGTTGCTAAACAAGGTCAGAACACTGAGGGTGGGGCCTACTATATATATATATGTGAGCAAACAAAAATGATAATGATTATAACAATTACTTTATCTAATTAAGTTAATTAGTCACATGCTGGATGCAACAAAAAATGTCAATTAGTCGTTTGAATGGACGAGCTCAATCATTGGATATCACATGTATGATAAGTATACAGTGTTGAGGAGATATTGACAGAAATAAATTGACGCGTTCAAAAACAATAAGATTTATTTTAACAATCAAAATTGAATACGACCAAGATGATATGATGGGTAATATGGAAACTAAACCGTTGAAAACAAAAGAACAAAATGTCCGAGCTCCTGGACATTCGCAATCTCATTATCTCTTTCCAATAATGTGAAGAATTGACTTCTTATCATGTCTCTGACCTTGCAGAACAAAAGAGCCAAATGATGTGAACAGGGAGGCTGTAGTGCAATAGGTTCAAGATAATTAACACCAATATTACTCCAGGTATAGAGATTCTGGGTCACTTAAATGCCTGGAGACATCATTTTTTCACCTATTTTTAAAAAGTCTCTAATGAAGGTAGCAAAGAGTAGGATACCATGACAAAGGGAAGGATGGACTTGGCGTGCCACTAGTGCTATAAGGTCATGTGTGTGGTTTATAAAACATTATTAAAGGAGCAATACAGTCCTTTGTTTGATATTTTATTAAAGTATGCCGGCAACACATAAAGTCCATCGGGCCCCATACTATAAACATACTTTATTTCGCGCTGTATTTATTTTCACGGTTTTCGCGAATTTGAAAATTCGCGAAAATATGTACAGAGTGAAGATTTAGATCCCTAATTATACAGGTGCATACCGTTAGCTAGAGCTATATAGGACTTCTGAATTGTGAGAACTATAATAATATTGATAGGAAAACAATTCAATTCAAAAATCATTTTAAGTGATATAATAATATTATAAGCATGAACGTTTTACGGTTTTATATTATGCCAGTATATACTGTGTGAAGGGAACTTCCACAAATGACTTCACTTATAGTTTGTTGCCTTTTTCAAGACCCCCCCCCCCACCTTCCTCCACCCCCTGTCACTAATTAGGGCAGGTTGTGCTATACTAATGTGTGGCTCAGGTCACTAAAGCGAAAGAACCCTCACCCCCGGTTGGTGACGTCATGTGTGAGCGTTCCCTAAATGGTCATTCTTCTTTGATAAAATGATACCACTATACGCTGTTTTCTTATCCATTTCAACATTATAAAGCCTGAACAACGCTTGATTATTATCCATTGCTCCTGTTAATAGTATAGGTTTTATCTGATTGTATTTATTTCAAAGTGGTTTCACACACAGATTGCATGTCATTTTAAAGAACAAAGAGAAGTTTCCAATCAACTTAATGTGTTCTACAGTGGATCTAGGCAAAGTGTACAGTATGTAATGGTTAGAAAAAACAGTACCATTATATGGCATAATATAATAGTTTATCCCAAAATATAAACTCATTTATCTCTTAGGCCAAAAAAGATAAAAGGTGTGTTTCAGGCGACCCGACCCTAAATTCCAAAAAGGGCCCACCCTAGCATTTTTTTCCCAATTTTTTTTATTTTTTTTTTATTTTTTTTTTAATTTTTGTTACTTTTTTCCTCATTTTTTCCTGATTCTTTCAAGAATAACAAGCTCCCAGTGACCTCAGAGGCCCGAATAATTGATTAACTTCAGGAAATGGCTTTCTAAGAGGTATATCCAACAACTTCTTGATATACCTAGTCAATGGAGGAATTATGGAGTCATTTTGGTGAGTCGCGAGTTGATTTGTCGATTCACGACTCATTCCTGGTCCTCTCTCTATGTAAAAATAAAATAAAAATCCGACCTACCTACCCTAGAAATTCTGACCATGTTGCCTGAAACACACCTTTTTTTTTTAGCCTTAGCTATAATCAAAATCAATTAAAATAAAAGGATGGAATTACAAACTTAAAACTGTCACTGGTTCTATAAGGGGAGCACATTATGTCATCCCTAGGCCAGAAAAAATGAAGGTCAGTTACATATTATTACACTGAACACAGCACATCTATTTGCACTGCTTTACCTGTTCATTTTCACATGTGTGCATATGTATTTGTTCATATATTGATTTACATTATAGCTTTACTCAACTTGTTTAAGAAACTACTAGAGACTGTACTTAGCACTATAACAATCGAGTATGTCTCATCAGACATCATATGAGGACACCAGACACTGAACTTCCCAAGGCTGGGACTAGTTATTCCGATGTAGGCATCCAAAAGTGATGCAGAACAAATAATACGGTGTATATACCACGGAGACACCACAACAAGGTGTTAAACCGTATTGTCATATTCTACCATACCCATATCATGAGATATTTTTTGAATTATGTTGTATTTTGAAATTCAATTTATTGCAATAAATACACGTTTACAAATTCAGAAAAAAAATAACATGGGAGGAAAATCTAGGGTCGGTAGGGTCGTTTTTATTTTTGTTTTGTTTTTTTAGATATTTTTAACATGAACTTTTTTGAATCCCCTAAAATTGACCAAAAAAGGGTAAAAACATGAAACTTTCTTCAAAATTGCATAAAGAAAATGTAGAGTCGGCCCTCTTTTGATAGGGTCGGTCGGGTGACCTGAAGCAAACCTTTTTTTTTGGGGGGGGGGGGGGGGGCCTTATCATAAATAGTTGTATTTGGTTCATATTGGGGGGTGTCAGAATATATGGAGTGGTATGTGTGTGTGGGGGGGGGGGGAGTGAGGAGGAGAGGAGGAGAGGAGGTCGGAGGTGGGGGGGGGGTGGGGTCATGTGGGTGGGGGCGGAGCTGGCACCTGGATGAAGGCAACACACCAGAAATAGGCTTCTTCCACCTGGATCCTCCATAGGACTCCTAAATGTTATTTGAACCCCGTGACCAGCCCCTAAATTCCAAAAAGGGGCCGACCCTAGCATTTTTTTCCCAATTTTGGAGGTTTTTTTTGTTTTGATTTTTAATTTTTGTTACTTTTTTCCTCATTTTTTCCTAATTCTTTCAAGAATAACAAGCTCCCAGTGACCTCAGAGGCCTGAATAATTGATTAACTTCAGGAAATGGCTTTCTAATAGGTATATCCAACAACTTCTTGATATATCTAGTCAATGGAGGAATTATGGAGTCATTTTGGTGAGTCGCGAGTTGATTTGTCGATTCACGACTCATTCCTGGTCCTCTCTCTATGTAAAAATAAAATAAAAATCCGACCTACCCACCCTAGAAATTCTGACCATGTTGCCTGAAACACACCTTTTTTTTTTAGCCTTAGCTATAATCAAAATCAATTAAAATAAAAGGATGGAATTACAAACTTAAAACTGTCACTGGTTCTATAAGGGGAGCACATTATGTCATCCCTAGGCCAGAAAAAATGAAGGTCAGTTACATATTATTACACTGAACACAGCACATCTATTTGCACTGCTTTACCTGTTCATTTTCACATGTGTGCATATGTATTTGTTCATATATTGATTTACATTATAGCTTTACTCAACTTGTTTAAGAAACTACTAGAGACTGTACTTAGCACTATAACAATCGAGTATGTCTCATCAGACATCATATGAGGACACCAGACACTGAACTTCCCAAGGCTGGGACTAGTTATTCCGATGTAGGCATCCAAAAGTGATGCAGAACAAATAATACGGTGTATATACCACGGAGACACCACAACAAGGTGTTAAACCGTATTGTCATATTCTACCAATATCATGAGATATTTTTTGAATTATGTTGTATTTTGAAATTCAATTTATTGCAATAAATACACGTTTACAAATTCAGAAAAAAAATAACATGGGAGGAAAATCTAGGGTCGGTAGGTCGGTTTTTTTTTGTTTTGTTTTTTTAGATATTTTTAACATGAACTTTTTTGAATCCCCTAAAATTGACCAAAAAAGGGTAAAAACATGAAACTTTCTTCAAAATTGCATAAAGAAAACGTAGGGTCGGCCCTCTTTTGATAGGGTCGGTCGGGTGACCTGAAGCAAACCTTTTTTTTTTGGGGGGGGGGGGGCCTTATCATAAATAGTTGTATTTGGTTCATATTGGGGGTGTCAGAATATATGGAGTGGTATGTGTGTGTGTGGGGGGGGGGAGTGAGGAGGAGAGGAGGAGAGGAGGTCGGAGGTGGGGGGGGGTGGGGTCATGTGGGTGGGGGCGGAGCTGGCACCTGGATGAAGGCAACACACCAGAAATAGGCTTCTTCCACCTGGATCCTCCATAGGACTCCTAAATGTAATTTGAACCCTGTGACCAGCCCCTAAATTCCAAAAAGGGCCGACCCTAGCATTTTTTTCCCAATTTTGGAGTTTTTTTTTGTTTTGATTTTTAATTTTTGTTACTTTTTTCCTCATTTTTTCCTAATTCTTTCAAGAATAACAAGCTCCCAGTGACCTCAGAGGCCTGAATAATTGATTAACTTCAGGAAATGGCTTTCTAATAGGTATATCCAACAACTTCTTGATATATCTAGTCAATGGAGGAATTATGGAGTCATTTTGGTGAGTCGCGAGTTGATTTGTCGATTCACGACTCATTCCTGGTCCTCTCTCTATGTAAAAAAATAAGATAAAATCCGACCTACCTACCCTAGAAATTCTGACCATGTTGCCTGAAACACACCTTTTTTTTTAGCCTTAGCTATAATCAAAACGAATTAAAATAAAAGGATGGAATTACAAACTTAAAACTGTCACTGGTTCTATAAGGGGAGCACATTATGTCATCCCTAGGCCAGAAAAAATGAAGGTCAGTTACATATTATTACACTGAACACAGCACATCTCTTTGCACTGCTTTACCTGTTCATTTTCACATGTGTGCATATGTATTTGTTCATAGGGTCGGTCGGGTAACCTGAAGCAAACCTTTTTTTTGGGGGGAGGGGGGGGCGGGGTTATCATAAATAGTTGTATTTGGTTCATATTGGGGGTGTCAGAATATATGGAGTGGTATGTGTGTGTGTGTGTGGGGGGGGGGGGGGTGTGAGGAGGAGAGGAGGTCGGGGTGGGGGGGGGGGGTCATGTGGGTGGGGGCAGAGCTGGCACCTGGATGAAGGCAACACACCAGAAATAGGCCTCTTCCACCTGGATCCTCCATAGGACTCCTAAATGTAATTTGAACCCCGTGACCAGCCACTAAAAGCACACATTTAGGAGTCTGGGCCCTGGACCTGCAGATGCCCAGGTGAGCCCAGCTAGCAAGCATGCTCTCCACACAGAGGTTTGGTGTGTGGCTCGGGGGTTGGGAGGAGGGAGAATCCGCTTGGAGAGTGAGTGCGATGAGATCGATGGGCTAGCATGCTGCATGCTCGAGTGGGAGTGGTTGGGAATATGTGTGTGTGGGGGGGGGGGGATGTAGTCAAGCAGGTAAATGAGGGAGGGGGCAAAATGCATGAAAAGTGCAGGATGGCCAATTTGGCAGGTATGAAATATGATATACGTGGGATCTTTCAAGGGTGGGAGTGGGGGGGGGGGCATAGCCGGTGGTATACATTTTTGTTTGTACAATCGAAGTTGAATAATCAAGTACACAATTTTCCGAAGGTTTTCCGACAGTATTAAAAAAAAGAGACATATTCTCAATACACAGAAAATCTAAATACTCCGGTCCTTAGTCTATAGTGGCTATCAGTAGCCAGGCTGGTCATATAGGGACATTGGCCAGGCATGACCGAATGCTATTCAAGAATAACCGAGGCAAAACAACTAACTAATGCCTTACTCAAAAGGGACCTAGCCTAAAATGGAAAGACCAAGGTGAGTTTGTCAGTACTGACCAACCTGACAATATTAACTAACCTCTAGAGGTGATCATATAGTTGATAGGGAGCCAAAAAAAAGAGTAACTTGGCTAGGTACTAGGCCTACAGTGACTGAGAGATTGGTCGTATAGGGAGCCAAAGAATATCAGTGTGCGTGAAACACACCTTTCAAAATTCAGACCTTATAAAACAAACACTAAGTTGCAGAGTATCTAGAATCGGCCGGCTTAATAGTTCTAGAGATACCGGCTTAATACTTCCAGGTAGCAGGCACAGGAGGAGGTGGCAACTACCACCTGTCGGCACACGGTGAGGCATTTACCTGCATCAGGTTTCTGTCCAGGCAGCTACTGGAGGAAACCAAATCAAGAACCTCAGGTCAAAACAGTCAACTTCCATGTGCTACTCCTGTGTCTAGAAACTTATAAAAGCTTCACCAACTGTCCAAATAGTTTCCTGCCACTGCATGGGAGATCCAGGGGCGAGGTGATGGTTTCGGGATGATTTTACACCAGTGGAAGCGAATATATCTATAGATGATTATGTGTCAGAAAGTGGATGAAACTGATATTTTATCTTCCATGAAAGTTATTGTCATAAGTATATATTACAGTGTCCCGGGGCATAGTGCCCCTTGTGAATTGTAGCATATTATCTACTCTTTTTGGTTTAGAACTTTACTGATGCTTTTGTGAGCTTCTCTCCTGGTGAATTCCAAGTAAGGATATGATCTTGTTCGACCAGCATTATTTTACAGCCAGCCCACTTATAACTGGCACTGCATGAAACTTTGCATTTAAGTAAATCATATTTAATTCAAGTAAATGCCACTTAAAGCCACTTAAATTCCATTGACATTTCCGGGACATGTACATGGCATTACTTGAATTAAAGCTGCATAATGTGTTCCCTTAATGCATCTTAAATTTGCTTAATTGCAAACATTCATGCAGCGTTATGTGTTAGACCAGAGTTGGCGTTCTCCCTCCTCGATGGTGCATCATGCAGAGGACAGGGACACATTTAGTTTATTAACTATTGACCTGATTGATAATCGGAGAAGGCCATATACAAAATTCACATTATTTTCGAGTATGCACATGCCCAAAGTGTAATCCATTCCTCTTGTTAAAACTAAGCTTACAAATAAAGGCAGTCTTACACGGGGGTAGGGGGGGGGGAGAAGGGCATTTGGGGACAGCACCCATTTAAGGCAATTATAGTTGGAAATACAACCTAGGGACTGCAGTAGGGGGGGGGGGGGGGGAGTGAAGGACTGCAGTCAGGCAGGGAAGAGGGAAAGATGCAAGCAGTCTAGAGCAGGGGTAGAGTGTAGATGACAACCTAGAAATTGCTGGGTTTCAGTTTTTCGCGGTCCCGGCGAACTATAAGGCAGTGGGAAAAGGGAGAAAGGCAGAGGGTGTATTAGGTATATAGGTATAGTGCAGGTAGAGGGACGAAGGAACTGCACAGTTTTGTAGTTAGCATCTCACTCATGCTCTTCTCCCCCTCCCCCTCCCCTCCCCACAACTAACAACACTACTAGCACTACCACTACCACTGCCACCAGCACCACTATTTTATCAACCCATGGTTAGCCCTTTAAGGACAGATGTCGCTAAAAGATGAAATTTCTGGTCATGATGCACCAATGCATCGGTGCATCATGCTGACCCTTCGAGAGTACCTCAACCACAGAGTCAGAATGATGCTTAAATGCAGCACTGGCGAGTTACTCGCCAGGGCTGCATTCAAGCATCATGACGACCAAGGGCATGATACCCCAAAGAGCTAAACCCCCTGCTATTTTGCAGTATTTCCCCTGCAGTAACTGCCTAGACTGGCGGCCGTCATTAGCCTCTGTGTGACGGGCCGTCCCGTAGACTCTAAGGAGGAGGCTCCCAGACAGGCAGCCACCAAAACTGTTTGTTTTCCCGGGGGCCGTGTTTCCTAACTAGTTGTACTCCAGGTCCCCTCAACTGTTAAATTCAGACAGTTTATCAATGCTATATCATTCAGTTATAAATAGGGAGGGAACCCGGGGAGGGAAGTTCCCTATTTATATAACGGAGCCTATGGGAGTGTCTCAACCCCGTAGGGTCGGCATAATGCTTGAATGCAGCCGTGGCGAGTTACTCGCCAGGGCTGCATTGATGCATCATGGCGACCAAGGACATGATGCATTAATGCATTATGCCATCCTTAAAGGGTTAAGATACATGTAATATATTTTGATTATGCTTATTAGCAGTGGATTTTAAAATTACCTTCCGATATGTCTTGCTTTTGCCTGGGATTAGTGGATTAAACGATTATTAAAGATGATACTAGATTAATCGTACAGTTTATGTATAGCCTGTGTCAAGGAGGACTCATTATCAACATAGTATGACCATGCATCGCGGGAATACTCTTAAAAGACTGGATAGAAAATGATGAAAATGATAAAAATTGCAAATATTCATAACATTGAAGGGACGCGTGGCATGTCTAGTGCTGACATCATGCTGGCCCCTGGATCCCAGATGATCACGTGACAGGCTGGTTACACGTGGTGGTGGCCCGGATCCGTCCGGGAGACCTTCCAAAAAACACAGCAGCAAAACTAAAAGCCAAAAACAACGTTTGTAAAAAAAGAAACCTGCACACAAAAACCCGCCAAAATAGAAACTACTTAAAAAGTGAGTATCAGGAAAAGAAGTGAACGGCTAGTCTAACGAAGGATCCGTAAGTGAAATAGCATAAACCCCTTAAGGGCAGCATATGCTGCTTTAATTCAAAATGTCCATATGATGCTATGATGCATGAATGCAGCACTAGTGAGTTACTAGCCAGGGCTGCATTCAGGCATCATGCGGCCCCTACAAGGTTGGTACAATCCAGGAAGGTCGGTATGATGCATGAATGCAGCACTGGTGAGTCACTCATGCAGCATCATGCATTATTCATGCATCATGCCGACCAAGGGTTAACCAGTGTGTGTCTGCAATGGAGATTTGAGATTTGAGAAGGGTGCAGATGGTTTGTGGGGGAGAGTTCCGAGGCGGGAGTCGGGGCATGGAGGGGGGGGGACTGGATTAACTGGAGCACTCTGTCTGTGGGGGGAGGGGGGGGGGTTAAGGGTGAAGTACAATAATACGGGACTGGATCCTACTGAGTGCTACACCAACAAGGTGAAGGGGAGGCAGGGTGGTGGGGATGTGGGGATGTGGGGATGTGGGGATGTGGGGATGTGGAGCAGGAGGGGAGGAGAGGACGGGAGGAGGGAGGAGGGGAGGCATGTAGGGGAAGGCAGACAGGGGAGGGGGAGATGCAGACAGGGGAGCGGAGATGCAGACAGGGGAGGGGGAAGCAGACAGGGGAGGGGGAGATGCTGACAGGGGAGGGGGAGGCAGACAGGGGAGGGGGGATGCAGACAGAGTAGGGGGAGATGCAGACAGGGGTGGGGGGAGATGCAGACAGGGGATGGGGAGGCAGACAGGGGAGGGGGAGATGCAGACAGGGGAGGGGGAGGCAGACAGGGGAGGGGGGGCAGACAGGGGAGGGGGAGGCAGACAGGGGAGGGGGGGGGCAGACAGGGGAGGGGGAAGCAGACAGGGGAGGGGGGGGGCAGACAGGGGAGGGGAGATGCAGACAGGGGAGGGGAGATGCAGACAGGGGAGGGGGAGGCAGACAGGGGAGGGGGAGGCAGACAGGAGAGGGGGAGGCAGACAGGGGAGGGGGAGGGGAACGAGCTCATCATGAGCAGGTATAAAGTGGTGGAGAGGGACTATACTTCAAGTAAGGCAATCGTGGAATATATGAACTGTCACCAAATACAACTGGTGCGTGTCTGTGTCAATTAATCAATGTAGAATACCAGTTTGAATTCCTACAGACAGCATAGATAGTAATAGTGATACTAATATTTTGGTATTATTATTTAGAGATGGCTAGATCTCGGTTAGTAGTGCATTTACATGATGAAGTGAAGTCAGTATACAGGCCACTTGCTCCCTGTAAGGACCGAATATTGCCATTTTTCATGATGCATAAATTTTATGCAGCCCTTGCGAGTAACCCGTCAATGATGCCTTCAAGCATCATACCGACCCTTTGGGATAGATACACTCTCTAAGGGCCAGCATGATGCATGAATGTTGCCTTGGTAAGTAGACTCTCCATGCAGAATTGTATTCATGGAGTATAACGACAAAGGGTATAGCACATTAAAGCACTATTCGGCCCTTAAAGGGTTAGAGACCCCTATCTGTTTGGCTGTGTAACGACCACACTGAGACCCCTATATCATTGATGCATTTAGTCCTATCCATTATTAAATTCCTACTGACCTAGAATATGCGGTAAGAACAAAGAGGTGTCAGTCGTTTTATAATGTTCACAAATGACGTAATCTTTTCTTTCTGAGGGTGATTTTCTATAACTACAGTACAAGCATTGATTCAGTAATGAGATGCTATAATACTATTGTAATCATATAATTATAGTCCCTAGGAAGCCCGCCCTATTTGGGCACAGTGGCGTGGCAAGCAGTTTCAGAGTGGCAGGGGGGGGGGCAAGGGGATGGGGATGGGGGGGAAGGGGTTCTGGCCAATTTTAGTCTTTTTCGGCTTGAAGGTTTGACCTTTTTTAGGGTTGGTCAAAAGTGGGGGAGACATGCAGCATCGGTGAATTATTCGCCAGTGCTGCATTGGTAATGCTGTGCCATGCTGAACCCCGCCCTTTGATATCTCTATTCCTTCTTTTCAAGAATTATGGGAGGCGATTGGTGAGGTATGAGTAAACCCGTCTAAAAAAATGTCAGAAATCGAATTAAAGATTATAATAAATCTCCACCAACTACTTGCTATTGAGTTTGTCCAATATTGAACCTCACTTTCGTAGCTTTCCCTTGAGTACCCTTTCAATGATACTTTTATATCTCATGCCCATTTGCCGTCATGATGCATAATTGCTGTCATAAGGCGAGTAACTCGCCAGTGTTACATTCAAGCATTTTTTATGCCAAACCTAAAAGATTAATGCACCCCCGAAAGGGCTGCATGATGCACGAATGCAGCACTGGTGAATTGACTGCCAGGGCTGCGTCGGCTGCATATTTGCATCATGAGAACAAAGAAAATTAAATCACTATGCTGTATATACTAAAGGTTCAATTGAGACGACGCTGGACTGCACTTTCCAAACCCGGTGCACATGTTGCAGTTTATCGCGTGCTGAAAAATAATTGTCAATACTGGGAAATGGATGACTCTTGCATGTAACCAAAATGATTTCTCAGATAAAATTACAGGTCTCAATTTGCAAGCGAAAACATAATCATTACAGAAAAG
The DNA here is from genome assembly GCA_947462335.1 of Harmothoe impar. Classification (NCBI taxonomy): domain Eukaryota; kingdom Metazoa; phylum Annelida; class Polychaeta; order Phyllodocida; family Polynoidae; genus Harmothoe; species Harmothoe impar. The sequence continues at coordinate 48,702,448 of OX381719.1, read as the reverse complement.
AACAGCTCGCATGAAAAAAACGATTCTCATTTGTGGAAGTGCTTTTCTGAACAAATAGATATTCGGACAATGCATTACAACTGTTAGTGACAGTCGGGGGAATAAATGGTGATCACAAGCACTGAGAGATGGCCGTAAAGTGAAATATGAATGTTGCCTCCCCCCCAAGCAGGTATTATTACACATGGAATAAATGATTCCCATAAGGAAGCCATTTGCACAAGTTATTGGGCCCAGGGCCCGGGGGTGGAATAAAAATCAAGTATTGTTGATCAATAATTTAAGGATAATATGAGCAACGAAATTCTTCTGTTTTACAACCCTTTAAGGGCAGCGTAGTGCTTTAATGCCTATGGCGAGTAACCCGCCATTGCTGCGTTCATGGATGGTTGTTCCATGCTTATGAAATGATAATGCTCCTGAGAGGTTTGCATGATGCACCGATGCTGCATTGGTGCATCATTATCGCAAATGAACAAATGGGGCATCATTTATTTAAAGTTTAAAACGATGGAGATTTTGCTGGGGAGAGATTATACTTTGAATATTCATAGATATGTATAATTCTCAATTCGATGCATCAATGCATTGTGCTCCTAATCGCCGTGATGCATGGATGCAACCCTAGCAAGTAACTCACCTTGACGATCAAGAGCATAACATATCAAAGCACTATGCAGCCGTTATCACTTTAAAGATGGATGTCGCTAAAAGATAACATTTGTCGTCACGATGCACCAATGCAGCCCCAGCGAGTAACTCACCGGTGCTGCATTTGTGCATCATACCGACCTTTTGGGAGTGTCTGAACCCCGGGTAGGGTCGGCATGATGCTTGAATGCAGCACTGGTGAGTTACTCGCCAAGGCTGCATTCATGCATCATGACGACCAAGAGCATGATGCACTAAGGTATCATGCCATCCTTAAAGGGTTAAATTGTCAGATGTTATATACACCGATATATGAGGGTTTATGCCGTCTTAATGAGACAATTATGAGACAGCTGTGTACACTGAAAAAGTAAACTTGTCTCCAGACTCTTCTAAGTGACTGTCATAAAATAAACGAGTTAAAAACTCATCTAAGTGACAAGGAAGCAGGTCTTTTAGCTGGAGATAGAAGACCCACTTGGCATGTGCCAGCCCAAAACCCGTCATTTGCCCACTCCAGATTCTATTTGTGGGATGGTAACCTGATAGGTTAGACAACCTTTGCCTCGTTTATCTTATGACAGTCACTTAGACAAGTCTGGAGACAAGTTTACTTTTTCAGTGTAGTTCAGAGTGCAATGACCGCAGGGACAATAACCTTACCATCTAAGGCACCCATGGTGCTTTAATGTACTATGGCATTTGTCGTCATGATGCATGCATGTAGCATTGGAGTTGGTGACAAAGGGTAGCCTATTTATTGAAGCACTGTCATATTCTCAAATGGCTTAACTTGAATATATAATATGGACATATTCACTGTTGCCTTAACCCATTAGGAACGCATGTCACTAAAGAGTTGACATTTGTAACTCCCTGGTGCTACATTGCTGCATCATGCTGACCCATCGGGAGTGTATCAACCCCATAGGGTCGGCAATGTAGGGTCGTTAGATGTAGCACTGGCGAGTAACTCGCCAGGGCTGAATCAATGCATCATGATGACCAATGCAATAAAGCATTATGCTGTCCTTAAAGGGTTAAATGACTGACTTCCCACTGAGTGAAAGCAGTAATAGACTTGACATGGCATGGCTCGTTATGTTGATTAGGCCACACAGAGTTTCAGCTTCCAATTAGGGAGATTGTAGGGAAGGGTGTTCATCAATTTTAGAAAATATAGAAGATGACAGTCATTTGTGCCATTGGGACGCAGCACCGAAGACAATATACATATTAAGGTCTGAGCGTTCATTAATAAGAAATACGAGCCATTTTCCTAGGACACAGATTTGAACCATTACCTGAATCATCTTCTTTTTATAACGGGCATGCCGGTCATTCACCCCTACACTTTATCTTTAGTCATCTGGGGTAATATAACATGATAAATGTCACTCCAAATACTTCCCACTGACACTCTGAATGACCAAAACATGCAAGACTCATCATAATCCTGGGCCATAACCACACCTGTTGTGCTTGGACTGCGCATCATCCCTACACTTTACCTTTAGTCATCTGGGCTAGTATAACATGAGTACTCAAAGTACTCAAAGTACTCAAAGTACTTCTGAATGACCAAACCACGCAAGACTCATCATATTCCTGGGCCATAACACACCTGGCCGGTTGTGCACCTACTGCGCATCATACACATTTGTCACGACTCGATCACCAACTGCCCATACAGAGAGGTCTGCAGACGTACACACATCATCTACATAACACAGAATGTGCACCACCCATTACTGCATAGTGCAGTGCATTGCCATCTTTATTCATGTGTATGGTTTAGTGAGAGATTTGAGAAGAGTGGGCAGTTACATTGCGTGTGTCTGGGTGTCTGGGTCCTGGCTCTGGCTATAACAGGTGTCCTGTAAACAGGTATCCTGTATGCTGCTCTGTGTGCTGCTCTGTGTGCTGCTCTGTGTGCTGTTCTGTGAGCTGTTCTGTGAGCTGTTCTGTGTGCTGCTCTGTGAACTGCTCTGCGTGCTGATCTATGTGCTGCTCTGTGTGCTGCTATGTGTGCTGCTCTGCGTGCTGCTCTGTGAGCTGCTGTGTGTGCTGCTGTGTGTGCTGCTCTGTGAGCTGCTCTGTGTGCTGCTCTATATGCTGCTGTGTGTGTTGTTCTGTGTGCTGCTCTGTGTGCTGCTGTGTGTTCTTCTGTGTGCTGCTCTGTGTGCCACTCTGTGTTCTGCTCTGTGTGCTGCTTTGTGTGCTGCTCTTTGTGCTGCTCTGCTCTGTGTGCTGTTCTGTGTGCTGCTCTGTGTGCTGCTCTGTGTTCTGCTTTGTGGGCTGTTCTGTGTGCTGCTTTGTGTGCTGCTTTATGTGCTGCTCTGTGTGCTGCTCTGTGTGCTGCTCTGTGTGCTGCTCTATATGCTACTCTATGTGCTGCTCTATATGCTACTCTATGTGCTGCTCTGTCTGCTGCTCTGTCTACTGCTTGTTGCTGTCAGATGACCAGCTCAGTGAATATGGGTGAAGTGGGTTTCTACAATTAACGAGGTGAGCTGCTCTGAGAGCTGCTCACCTTGTGGAGTGTCCGGCCCCTTGTGACCCGGGCCCCTGGACGGTACACACCACCACCCAGGGTGCTGTTTCATAACACCATTCAATTAGTCATAGCTCCACTATTAAATGCCAAAAACGTGCAATACATGAGAAAAGGGGTTGAATATTGTGTTAACGTGGCATACCGACCTCTACGTTTTTCACCAAGAATTTCCAATACCTCTAGACGTTGGGACTGACAAGAAATAATTTATTATTTAAGTGAACAAGGGAAAATGACATCAGTTTACAGTGATCGCATTGCATGATATATTGGATGAGATGCAATTAGACCACATATAAGCTGAAGTAAATGAAATAAATGTATTGCATATTTTATTTTCTAGAATATTATCACTGAACCATATTGGGATTTCTTTTCTGTGGTAGGCGAATAATGAAACGCTCAAAATTCATAATGAGGACTGTAGGCTTTATCGTTATCAGTCTAAGAACAACAGCTGGCAGGGGTATGCTATCTGCCAGCACTGCAGTTAAAGATACCATAACAGCTGATATCAGAGACATGTCTACACTAATATTCTTTGGCTCCCTATAGGACCAATCTCTCAGGGACTACAGTGCTAGTCATTTTTGTAACTCCCTATATGACCAACCTAGGTTAATTAACATTGTCAGGTTGGTCAGTATTGACCAACTCACCTTATTCTTCCATTTTAGTCCTTTTGAGTAAGGTATTAGTGATATGTTGTTTTTGCTTCAATCTTTCTTGACCAATGTCCCTGTGACCAACCTGAGATAGCCACAACAGACTAAGGGACTGTGCTTTTAGATTATCTGTGTAGCTCCCTGTTTTCTGTGTTTTTGAGATATGTTGTGTTAGGTTTGTTACTCTCACTCTAGTACCTAATTGTCGAGGACTGAGCGGAGTAGCAGTAGGTCCTTTTATTTTTGCTAAAGCTCAGTCTGCCTTGGCAGAGAACATCAGAATCAGCTTCCCACTCTGAGTGGGAAAGTTTCTTAATTTAAATGAAATGTGCTTGCCCCTTTAAATATAGCACAGACGTCCAAAGATTGAAAGAGATACAAATTCATTTAAAAGCCCACATCCCCGGTATACAATTCGTCATAGTAAAAAGTTGGTCATATGATTTAGATTCCCAGTTGCTTAACATGATAACTTACCTACATTGGACTTAAAATATTAATATTATATCACCTGTATGCACAACTATTTTTTAATGTATTTTTGGGGGATTCTACTACTAAAAATGTAGTTTTTTCACTTAAAGAAAATGGCTAGAAAGATGAGAAATGTGAGCTCTAAATGTTCTCTCCCTATCCTTAAAAACCTACTTACCCTATTTTTAGGGGGGGGGGCCATGTTACCTGAACATGACTATTTTTTAGGCCTTATCAGCTCATATCCCATCTGGAAGTGTCAGCGCAACAAGTACAATCTCTCCTTAGCTCATTTCTCAACCCACTTCCCCATTACTCAGGCGGTCCAGGCAAACCCCATCATCAATCCTCCATATTTCACATTGGGACAGGTTTCAGTTCTCCATGGCAGTGTGTAGACTGTAGTGAAGGGTGCCTGGGCCTAGATAAGGCCAAGATAAGTGTTATGATTCAGCTAGCCTAACCTAACCAGTACACTGGGTAATACTGACCTGTTCTTTTGGATTATTGTTGTAATTTTAGTCAAAGCAGCTCGAGGAATTCTATTGTTCATCTGCTCATGGTGTAGCAATGTAAAGCAAGATGAATAGAAATAGAATGTAATATTATTGAAATTTTGAAAAAGAAAATGGTAGACATTTTTGGCGGGGGGGGGGGGTCTTCTCCTCTTCTTATCACTGATGGTATGACACATTGATGCAGTCGTGGTGTACTGGCCAGGGCTGCATCCATGCATCATTCCGAGCCTTTGGTAGTAAATCAAATCTGTATAGAATCAGCATGATGTTTGAAAGCAGCAATGTTTAGTTTTCACTTTCCTACCCTTAAAGGGTGAGGGGGACCCTGGAGGTGGGTCATTATTAGTGCCCTGTCCTTAAAGGGCTAAGTTGGGTGAGGGGGACCCTGGAGGTGGGTCATTATTAGTGCCCTGTCCTTAAAGGGCTAAGTTGGGTGAGGGGGACCCTGGAGGTGGGTCATTATCCGTGTCCTGTCCTTAAAGGGTTAGGCTGGGTGAGGGGGACCCTGGAGGTGGGTCATTATCAGTGTCCTGTCCTTAAAGGGTTAGGCTGGGTGAGGGGGACCCTGGAGGTGGGTCATTATCAGTGTCCTGTCCTTAAAGGGTTAGGCTGGGTGAGGGGGACCCTGGAGGTGGGTCATTATCAGTGTCCTGTCCTTAAAGGGTTAAGCTGGGTGAGGGGGACCCTGGAGGTGGGTTATTATCAGTGTCCTGTCCTTAAAGAGTTAGGCTGGGTGAGGGGGACCCTGGAGGTGAGTGTTTATCAGTTGACATGGTTACTACACCCACAGGTGGGTGCTACGTGTCAGGGGGTGTTGGAGTGATGGAGGAGACATCACACACCTGACATTCTACCCCCCCCCCCCACCCCCCCTCACCCCCACTCACCAAAAGCCACACCCCCACCTGCTCACCCTCACACCTTATGCCACCACTCCCAACCACTAAAACCATCTTACCACTCTGACACCTTGATGAAAAGGCCCTCTTTACTTCTGTGTCTACAATCAGAATTCCAGGTAAATTTGTCTTGATTGTAGCACTGCATTGCATTAGTTTACTAATTTGAAAACATGGATGGGCAGCATTGGGGTGAAACACAGCCTGAACTGCTGTTAAAATAAAGACATATATTAAGTGATCCCCCACCTTTCATGGTGGAAATCGCTTAGGAATTTCAGATTTTAAAAAAACTTCAGAATTCTATAATTTCATACGCGGGTATATCATTCATACACTGTCAGAAGTAAGCGTGTGTAGCTGCACAGTGAGTGACCAAAAATACCTCCTTTTATACTGTAAATCTACTATGTAGCTCACTGTGCAGCTACACTAACTTCTGACAGTGTACCTAAATTGGCATCATAATGAAAAACTTGCATGTACTTTTTACAACTGTTTTCCCTTAAATAGCTGAACGTTATAGGCCCAAATCACTAACACCAATCAGTGGCAAGGATTGTTGACTAAAGACCCAGTTGATAGTTTAGTACAGTTTAGGCAACATGATTGAGGTTCTTTAATAAGGGGGTGGTCTAGGGCACGGTCTAATTTACGAGGTGATGAGTGCAATTAAAGAAAATAACGACCTTGAATCTTTCAATTATGAATTATGTCCTAGCTGCCATGACAGACTAGTAGTTCTAAGAGCTGGATTCATCTTAGGATTAACCCTTTAAGGACTGCATAATGCATTAATGCATCATGCCCCCGATGATCATGATGAGGCCCTGGCGAGTAACTCACTAGTGATGCATTCACACATCATCATACCTACCCTATGGGGTTGAGCTACTCCCGAAGGGTTGATATGATGCACCAATGCAGCATCGGTGAGTTACTCGACGGGGCTGCATTGGTGCATCATGATGACAAATATCATCGTTTTAGCAACTTGCATCCATAAAGAGCAACGATCACCTTCATAATGAACCAATGCAGTGCCAGCGAGTTACCATCGGCACTGCGTCGGTGCATCATGCCTACCCTTCGGAAGTGTATCAACCTAACATAGTCAACATGCATCACGGCAATAAGTAGGAATAGTACATTAAAGAATAAGTTAATTAAAGGGTTCAGGAGGGGGTGAGGGGAACTATTACTATAATATACTAGTCTGCAATCAGATAGGTGGAAAACCACGTGTCAGTCCACATGGTCAATTGTATAAAGTATATTGGTTTATATAGAATGTATGGGTAAGTTAGACTAGAGGGGTAGGCCTATGTTACCCGTGGTATTTTATAATCACACCTGAATAGAATTATGATATTATGGGATTCGCGGTCAATAGACAATTTTAATGATTTAGAAGTTTGAATATTATAACTTCAACTCCACTGCACCCACTGCGGATTGTGGTCAACCTTATTGTATAGGCCTCCAGGTGGCCTGATAAAAATTATTGAGGACCTCTGACAGGGTTGGGGGGGGGGTGTTGCTGTGCCACTTATAGATTTTGAAAAATGCTTATTCCTAGCTTGTCCCTTTTAAGAAATAGGTCGTCATGTCTTCTCTTGTCGATTTTAATGATTAGGTCTTGTCCCCTGTCACTAGCTCCCAGTCTCCCTCTTCCCTTGTCCATAGGTTAAAACAGACTAATTTTTAGACTTGTTGGTTTTACCCCAATGGGGCCAATATTATATAGCACTATCACAAAGTATATTTTACCACTGATTACATGAAGCATTATATATACAGGTATACGAATAGACAATAGCAGGGTAAGAAACAGCTTGTGAGTTTAATTGTCCTTGTGATATTGAGTAAACAGAATGGCGGCCGTTTTTGGCTTGGCCTAATGGCCCCAATCTGGCAATAATGGCGCTCAGCGTTCATTGTCATCCGGGCATCTCTGAAAGGTCACCCTGCGCATGCTCCGTCTGCAACAATCTGGCCTGAAGGTCAAAGGTCACTGCAGCCCTCGTGGTGTCTCGCCTCAGTGTTTGCTGCACTGCGAGAATTGGTTCAATAGTTCTCTCTATTGCCGCTTGGTGTCGCCCTGGGTGAGGAATCGCTGGTAATTTCGCTGGTTACCCGAATTATCTCAGTATTGCAACCTTTCACCCAAACTCCAAGCACTTTTTTTTTACATAGAACTCTGCCCTAATCCTAAAATGTTGATTTGATCGACAGCGTCATGTTATACTATACTTATCATGCGTGAAATGGTATATCTTTAATACTTCCATTCAAGCATATGGCCTTAAGGCATACTATTTTTGTCCTTCCCTACATTACTTTGGGCCATATAACAACAAATTTGGAGGCCAAAAATAATAATCTGTCTGTAACATGACTAACCCAAAAGGAGAATTAGAAAAAGAAATGGGAAACACTCGACATGCTTACCCTATCTTTTTGGTTTTGGGCCAAGTGTCCATACCTGACCAGCTTGGTTTTTGACCTGGTTTGCATTTGCATGAAGTCTCTCAGATGAAGAATGTAGTGTGATTTTACCACCACCCCCCCCCTCCTATCCTGCTCTACTTCAGGCTCTCTCTACCAAATCCACTAGCCTTGTGCCCTCCCATATTGTTCAAAGACTTACTTCAGACAAACAGATCAACTGATTTTCAGAATGTGACATATTTGATATAGAACCTCTTACTCCCAATTAAGCAAGATCATGATGTTAGTAATGATTTACTATCACTGCAGACCTTGGTTCAGAGGTATTTTCCTTGAACTGAATATCTGCACAGAGAGTGCGTTTCACCTAGTTTAGGAGTTAGTCATTCAACTCCCGATCTGTTGCATGCACATATGGACTGTAATACAGTGCAGTTGTACGCCAAACGTCGTCCATCTCTTTTTAGTCCAATATCGTTTTATTCACGATTTCTGCAACCCATGATATTATTTGAGATTTAGCCAGAACAAAATGGCCGCTGGTTCATAAGGACCCAAGCTAGTCTACACTGTAAATAGTTAGTGCAGGTACACAGGATAATCTATTGTAGATCTACAATAGAATCAACTCTTATGTTTAACCCAAACCCCACCAACCTACATGTCTCAACCCCAACCCCACCAACCAACCCATCTCAATCCTACCCCAACAACCCTAACATCTCAAACCCACCCCCACCAACCGTCATTTTCAACCACACCAACCCTCTGCCATCTCAACCCCACCCCCACCAACCCTAACAGAAATCCCAACCCCACCCCTAAATACCAAGCCCATCTGCCCACCCCCACACCTTTCATGACGTCATTAATGCGACCTTCTCCATTGCATGCTCCTCTATTATATTATTAATTGACTTGTCTGTTTTTCTTGATTTGTGACTTAATAAATAGTACTTACGTTTTGGGGTGGTTAATCACATCTCTTGGGGGACCTGCAAATAGAAGGGAGGTGGACATTGAGTTAATTATACTGGCATTGTAATCGATACCCTTTAAGGACGGCATGATGTCTTAATGCATCATGCCCTTGGTCCTCATGATGCTCACCAGTGCTGCACTCAAACATCATGCCTTTCCTACATGGTTAAGACACTCCCTAAGGGTGAGTGGGCATGATGCACCAATGCAGCACCGATGAGTTACTCGCCGGGGCTGCATTGGTGCATCATGACGACAGATGTAATCGTTTAGCAACACGCCGCCTTTAAAGGGTTACTAATAGCAGGGTGGCCATTGTGTACAGGGGGGATCTGGTGACTGGGATTTTGCTGACACAAGCAGAATTCCCCTGTGTAGGGCAAATGGGCCTCGGCTAGCCCGAAATATCTTTGCGTCTAAAAATAAAAGCAGTGTGTTGAAGTATTTATTTAATTCACATGGGGAATCTGGTCATTGTAAGTTAATTGTATTCATGTATTACTATTTTTGATGCTTTATCAGTACATACACATACTTATTTCTGGATATTTCTGTGGGATATGAAAGCACTTGTGCTCTTGAGGTTTGATAGCTCCTCTATACATAGCCTATGCGCGCTATTTTCAGAGCATCTGAGCATCAGGATTCGGACATATTACAAAGTAGCACATTTTGACAATCAGAAATGCCAATAACAATGGGCAAACTTACCAATTAGCCCTGGGCAATTAGCCCAAATAATGTTATATACACCTAGGGAAGACTTTACAGGGGGTATCAAGCCTCCTGTATATTATATTAACGTTGGGCGCCACCTCTCCATTCTACCCTTATTGTCATCTGACCGCCACCGCTCCCGAGGGTGCTGTTGCAGATGGTACTGTAAACGCAGATATTTTCGCTGGTATATATTTTCGCGGATTTGCTAAAAAGTACAATTTCGCGCTAATTTATATATATATATGAGATTTGGTATTTTAATTCAAGACTGAATAAATAATAGGAACTCTGTATATATTTTCACAGATTTTTAGATTCCGTGCAAATCGCCAAAGATATGATGTACATCATCCATAACCATACAGCAGTGCCCCAAGAAACATAAAATTTATGTTTTTGATGATAAAAAAAACTGAGGTATATATTTCAGGGAACATGGATAAGAAAATATATTTGACAATAATATTTATATAATAATCATCACTGGCATTATATAGTAATTTGATATGGGGAAATCTTTCCATGATGCACATGACCTACACTTCGACCATATAGCAATTATAAATGTGATTAGAATTTACTTAATTATAATGCATAAAAACCTGATCTGGAAATGTCACCAATATTATCAGACTAAATTGAATTAGATCCTGTGTACAAAATCGTTATTCCGTGTACCAAGTAGGGTAGGTTTTGGCTGGACTATCTGCTTAATAGTCAATATATTGGGCACAATGTCTAATAAGTGTTACACGTCTTTGCCAAACTACACAAAAAGCAATATTATCTTGCCTCAGAAGCTTGTAGCAAGATGTTATCAAAGTAATAAAAGTCTGTGAACTTTAGGTTCACTCTCAGATCGCCATGGTTGATGTTGTCATGAAGGAATGATGAGAGGTTTGTGGGTAATTTACTTGTCAGTAGTCTGGCTATCTTCACCTGTGTCTGCCACTGTGACTGTTATTGTGTCTCTGTCTCTGTTAGTTCTGTATGATGACCATCTACACAGCAGTGGTCCATACTGACAGTAACAAGCCCCTCACGCGGCCTATCGCTCTCTCTCTCTCTCTCTCTCTGTAGCGGGCTCTGTGGGCAGAACTATAGTAGACTCTAGTGTGTATATATTTCACTATGTATCTGTGTCCCTGGGTGTCTCTGTGCCTTTGAGTAGCTTGTACTAGCTTGGCGTCTCGGTACCTCTGGGTGTCTATAATTATGTGTATCTGCATATAATGTGTCTTTATGTCACTGGGTGTCTCTGTGCATCTGTGCCTATGTGTGTCTCTGTGTGTTTCTGTGTCTTTGTGTGACTCTCTGTGTCTTTGTGTGACTCTTTGTGTGACTCTATGTGTGTCTCGATCTGTGTATTTCCGTATGTCTCTGTGTGTCTCTGTGTATCTATGTGTGTCTCTGTGTGTCTCCGTGTGTCTCCGTGTGTCTCTGGGTGTCTCTGGGTGTCTCTGTGTGTCTCTGTGTGTCTCTGTGTGTCTCTGTGTGTCTCTGTGTGTCTCTGTGTGTCTCTGTGTGTCTCTGGGTGTCTCAGTGTGTCTCAGGGTGTCTCTGGGTGTCTCTGGGTGTCTCTGGGTGTCTCTGTGTGTCTCTGGGTGTCTCTGGGTGTCTCTGGGTGTCTCTGGGTGTCTCAGGGCCTCTGGATGTCTTTTGATCTCTTGGTGTCTTTGGGTCCCTGGGTGTCTCTAGTTTCACACTATAAAAAGTTAATGCAGGTACACAGTAGAATCTACTGTAGATCTACAGTAGAATCTACTGCGGCCGTGACTATTGACAGTTTGAACTGTCAATAACAGAACAAAATTCCCTTATTGACAGTTCAAACTGTCAATACTAGGATATAATTCCCTTATTGACAGTTCGAACTGTCAATAAGGGAAAAACAATTCTCTTATTGACACTTCCAAAAAGGAACTGTCAATAAGAGAATAATATCCCACTATTGACAGTTTGAACTGTCAATGAGGGAATTATATCCTGGTATTGACAGTTTGAACTGTCAATAAGGGAATTTTATTCTGTTATTGCCAGTTCAAACTGTCAATAAGCAGATTGATTTCTACTATTGACAGTTTGAACTGTCAATAGCAGGCCCACCTTGGTTTAGCTATTGACAGTTCAAACTGTCAATAGTGGAAAACTTTCCTCTTATTGACAGTTCGCACTGTCAATAGTGGGATATTTTTCTCTTATTGACAGTTCAAACTGTCAATATTGGTAAATTATAGCACTACTGACAGTTCTTCAATGAACTGTCAATAGTGGGAATTTCCTCTCTTATTGACAGTTCCTTATCCGTCACAACCCTGGGAGTGATTTTGGTGGAAAAGTCTATTTTGGTGGAAAAGTCTATTTTGGTTGTAAACCGATTTTGGTTGTAAACCGATTTTGGTGGAAAAGTCGATTTTGGTGGAAAAGTCGATTTTGGTGGAAAAGTCGATTTTGGTTCTAAACCGATTTTTGGGGCAGAACAAATTTTTGGGGCAGAACCAGTTTTTGGGGCAGAACCAATTATTGGGGCAAAACCGATTTTGGCTCCAAAACCAATTTTAACTCCAAAACCGATTTTGGCTCCAAAACCGATTTTGGCTCCAAAACCGATTTTGGCTCCAAAACCGATTTTGACAGATTTTGGCTCCAAAACCGATTTTGACCAATTTTGGGGACAAAACCGATTTTAACCAATTTTGGGGACAAAACCGATTTTGTATACAAAACCGATTTTGGGTCTAAAACTGTTTTTTGGGTCCCAAACCGATTTTGGGGGCAAATCCGATTTTGGTGAATAAAAACACTTTTGCCCAAAAAACACATTTTTTTACTCCAATGTCAGTGGGAAGTGTCAATAAGACAAAAATATTCCACTATTGACAGTTTGCATGAGGAAGTGTCAATAACAGGAATAATTTCCACTGTTGACAGTGTGAACTGTCAATAAGAGAAATATTTTCCACTATTGACAGTTCGAACTGTCAATAGCATTTTTGATCTACTGCAGAATGAATTTACAATAGGAGCTAGTGTAGATTTACAGTAGACTCTACTGTACACATACAAAACTGGCAACCAACTTTTTACGGTGCAGATCTGCGCCCGTTTTACCCGCCATGTCTCCCTACCTCTTCCCACACTGAAAAAGTAAACTTGTCTCGAGACTCGTCAAAGTAACTATCATAAAATAAAGGAATCAAAAGTTGTCTTACCTATCAGGTTACCATCACACAAATAGAATCTGGAGCTGACAAACGTCGGGTTTTGGGCTGGCACATGCCACGTGGGTCCTCTATCTCCAGCTAGAAGACCCGCTTCCTTGTCACTTAGATGAGTTTTTGACTCGTTTATTTTATGACTGTCACTTGGAAGAGTCTGGAGACAAGTTTACTTTTTTAGAGCATTTCTCTCTCCGTCACTTTGCCCCTCAATTAAGTTGTCTTATTCTTTCCCTCGGTCCGCATCTCAGTATATACGATGGGTTAGAGCTGTCTCTTTCTGTATCTATATCTATGTTTCCTATCTATCGTCCCATATTGTCACTTTTCTAAAATGAGCCTATTGTATAGAATATAGAAAAGAAATATGGGACCTTGCAGTTGAGGAAAATGTTCATAACACCAAAAGCCAGTGCAGTCGGGTCAACAGCAACCCGAGGCTAAACGGTGAAGAAAACGACAACACTGCCAGGAGAAAAAAAGATGGTTGTATTTTTGCAAATGGCGACCACATTATTCCACTTCCGGTGGGCCAACTGCATGCAATCAGCAATAAGCAGCGTAGCACTCTCCCAGCAGATGGGTGGGGGATTAGGGACACTCTTCCAGCAGATGTGCAGGAAACGTTGATAAATTATGTCACCTATCTAGGGGAACGTTCACAAATTAATGACTATATTTTGGAACCATTTTGTAAAGACCTCGATTCCCATTTTGAGCAAATTGACATCATATAAATCATATATGGCCCAGGTGATGTTTTGTCACTAATCTGAGAGACCCCTCCACCTCTTGACATGCGACGGCATTCGTGAACGTTCCCGTGGGATGATGCCTTGTTTGAAAATGGTCTGACAGAAGTTTTAACTGATCTATACATTATTGTTTATCTATCTATATATCATATCTTGCATGTCAGATAGGACAGAAATATCTCTCTTATACCTATAACCTATATCAGCTCAGTATAGGACCAATCTAACTTAGATGTGTACACAATATAATATTCTCTAGCAATTAATATTATGTATTTGAAGAGTTTGGATGCAAAACGACATAAATCCATTTTGTGAGTTTTGAGATAACAGCACATTTCTAATTTTGAAGAAATGGTGAATAGAAAATATTTTTTTCAATCACTAATGATTAATGGGCAATAAATAAAATATCTAGAAATCGATTTTTGAAATCCTTGATTATTATTGAAAGAGAAAATAGCTGATTTAATGTGATTTTTCAGTTTTTTTGCAAAACGACATAAATCCAATAGCTTTTTTTCTGTATTTACCCCTAAATTGGTACCAGGCATTTATTTTTTTATTTTTTTACGTTTCTGGGTTGAGTAGGACATCAATGAAACACCAACATGTGATCATTAAAGATCCTTGCATCATATTTCTTTGATTTAGATATATGCCCAATTTAGTTTTTTTGCAAAACGATATAAATCCCAAAACAGTTTTTTTGCAAAACGACATAAATCCACATGATCATAAAATGTCACTTTTGTGTCCATTTTTCACATTTCTTTGAAGAAAGAGTGCTCATTTTGTTTTGAGATAATACTTTTAGCAGTAGAGAGCAACATCATATGTAATAATGTTTATCTAAGACATTTCACATGCAGGAGTTGAGAGCCATACATGCAGAAACAATGTCTAGTAAGGTGGATTTATGTCGTTTTGCAAAAAAACGCTTTTGGATTTATGTCGTTTTGCAAAAAAACTGCATTTTAGGCAGGCTATATCTACTATTTGAGGACATATTTTAAGAAAAAATTTCCACAATTTTTTTTATCTTGCCCTAGGCTATGGCTATAACCAGTTTTTTCCCGTTTTTGTATTTGGTGGTTATGTCGTTTTGCATCCAAACCCTTCATTTGTAATTCTGATTGATGCAATAATTACAAGTACCCTCATTGTACATACCCATTCCAAATTAGGGTCTAGCAGGTGATCATAAAGCTATATTTCCTGATATATGGTCCTACTTAAAAACCAGTATAACAGTCTTTGCGAAAACATGCAGGACAGAGGCAATGTCCTCCTAAAATGCCACCGGTCGAGCAGATTCACCGGTGTAGCAGGACCGAATGTCCACTTGCATTTTGTACTTTTCTGAACTAGAAGAATTCAGTTGGGCTTCTAAAGCTGAAATCTGTGTGTCAATATACTATGTAAAAATATATATATATTCTGATTTGGCCATAAATGATTACAAGTGTAATGTACTTTTGATGGACAAAAAACTTAAATACTTAAAATGCATAAGCTGTCAGATAGGAGGCTATCCGGTCCTCCAAAAATGTAGCCGGTCCTGCAACATTGAAAATTAGCAGGACCAAATTATGTCCTGTGGGATGAAAAAGGTTGCGCAAACACTGGTATAAATCATGTCAATACACTACCTCCCATCTGCTCACTATAGGTAAGAGCTACAAAGAAATTCACCCTGTGCCATCTGCTTTAAATCCTCAGCATGGGGTCTAAATAAAATAGCAAATATTAAAATCTTCTCGCATGAATAGAACACACTTATAAATATATGTAGAAGTATAGGAGGTATTGGAATACATTTTTATGTATTTATTATGGAACTAGGTGTGCACTCAAGGGGGTCCATATTTGGATAAATACAATGAGGGGTGAATACTGAAGAGTGGTGAGGTGACAGGAGAGGAGGTGTGTGTGTGTGGGGGGGGGGGGGGGGGGGTACTGATAGAACCAGACACTAACCCTTTAAGGGCCGCATAGTGCTTTAATAATATGCCATGCCCTTTGTCGCCATGATGCATGAATGCAGTCCGAGCGAGTCTACTCGCCATGCATGGATTCATTGGTGCATCATGTCGACACTATCCAGGACTGATGCACTCCTGGTGAGTAAGCGTGATGCATGAATAGGGATGCATTGATGCATCATGCCGACAATGGGCATGATGCATTAAAGCGGTTTGCAGCCCATAAAGGGTTATGCAGTAAGCCCCAGACAGTATAGACAAATGTCACTGGCTGCTAACCTGTGGAGAATGGCGAGTATAATATAACCTCAAAAACGGTATCAGGAATTCTGATGTCCTTTATGATGAGAGTATGAAAAGGGAATGCTGGATTATTTTCCTCGAATTTCTATTTTAGTTTATTTCCTGTCTATTGTGAGAGTCTGACGTTCATTTGACAAGTGAGACAGTTTGGAAAAAGATAAAATTGGCAAGGCTTGTGTTATAGACCTCTTTAGGTCATAATGTAAAGTAATTCTAGCGTCGGGACCGTGGGTCTTAATGACATGTAGTCTGGCCTATAAACTATACGAAGCAAGAAAACATTACAAGGTGAGTCTCCGAGAGCTATAATTATACTAAGCAATAGTGTTTAAAGTTACATTGAAAACCCTCTCTTTGGATAAGATGTCTCTACACTTAATTGCAATCATTTTGCGTGAAATGAGTACTTTTCTTAAATGCTATACTGATCGTATATGTGATCAAAAATATGTTATAAAAGAACATAGAAAAAGGCTCACGTTACACTGCAAAAAAGGTGCTTAGGTTTTAAACATGTTTAGGTCTAAACATGTTTAAAGTCTAAACATTTTACTAGGTTTGTGTCTTTAAATCCTTCTGTTTAGGAATTAAACACTTTTATTCTAAACACTTAAACAGTTACATTGAATATGTTTGGATGTTTAGTATTGAAACAGTATGAAAAATTGGCGTTTAGGATGTAAACATGTAGTGTTTAGATCATAGTATATCAAACACATACCAGATGGCAGCTCTGTGGTTGACTGTAGTTTTCTACAATCACTCAAAAGTTATTGTGGATTTAAAGTGCTTAAATCTGAGTGAATCAACTTAAATTGTGTGGGATACAAAAGGATAATAATATGCATTGCAGGATTCAAGGGTTAAATGCTACATCACTATGATTACGATGCAATAAAGATACATCTGCTACATGGACACCTCTTCTAAGAACTGTAAGAATGGATAAACCATTATCTTCCCTGAAGGTCTGTTGTATTGACTCAAGGTTGTGTCTATGTTAAAATAGAGGCCTATGTGAAATAGTGATGCATATATTGCCCTGAGTAGGGGGGGGGGGGGGTGCTAGAAGTCTCCTCAAGACACTATATGGAAATAAGATAATTTATCTATTCAAATTCAAATATCAAAACATAATAATAATCTACATCTCTAGACACACCACTTTTATCCTTAAACGCTTGACAGATAAACACAATAATAATTATGCTAAATTCTTGAATTCTAAACACTTCATTCTCCGAGACACATTGATTTAAACACATACATTTCTAAGCACTGAGCTAAACATATTATTGGTCTAAACATGTTTAGGAACATATTGTGTGGACAAATACGGGGCAGGAATGTGTTTAGGATTGTGTTTAGGATCTAAACACCTTTTTTGCAGTGTATATAAGAGCATCTAGGGACTCACATTAACTAAGTATAGCGATGGCTTCCAATTTAAGAAGCCATTTCAACAAGGCATGTTTCAATGGCTTCTAAGTACTTCTATCGCCTCACACGGCCCACACTATAGCCTCCCATACAGAATGTCACTTCACGTGCTATACTTAGGTGGATGTGTAGCTGTCAGAATTAGTTCCTCCTTTCACCTATAACAACAGGGGGTGGATTTTTTTTTTTGGAAGGGGGGGGTCAAAAATATTGACTCCTCTTTGAAAAATCATGCCGTTTTAGGAAGAGGAAAGTTTGAAAAGAACTGCGCGAAACAATAGTTCAAAGGGGATGACGACCCACCTCAAGTTGGGAGGTGAAATTGTTTGCGCGAATAATCAACCAAGCAGCCCTCTTTACTCTTTACTTATTATATGAAATTAATGTCATTAACTAAGATCATTGCCTGAAGGCAATTGTTTCCTGTGTCTTTATTCTGTAGCCTCCATTTCCCAGCTCTCCAATTGTTCAAACAACAGCACGATCACTATTCTCACAGAATTCCACTGACTGCTAAGATACCTGAAATGATGCAACTCTCCTCTTTCCTCCATTACAATCAGAAATAGAGAGAACCTCTCTGATACAATTCACCGCCTGGAACATCATGGAACAGGCGACGCCCTGACGTCACGCCCAGACTCACGCAGTAGTGACATCTGGTGACAAAATGCCGAACTAAATATGACAAGCCTCATGGCCAGAAATGAGGTCAGTAGTCAAGGTAACAGGTTACAACGTAAAAACGCAGTTCTAGAGTAGCTCTCACGACTCACGCATTGTGCGCGAGCCTCACGCATTCTGAGAGCATCTCACTCTATTTCTCAGTCTAATGGGCCTGAAATTCGCACATTTTTAATATGCCTTGTAAAATGGGTATAGACTTATTCAGAGACAATTTTTCTAATCCTAGCCCAATTAGCTGTCGTAAAAATGACCTCTCGGAATATTTTTGGAGAGGGGGGGGGGGACATATCCCAAGAATCTTCCCAGCACTGTGTTTTTGAAATGTTGTATCAGCCAGGGTAAAAACAATATCACTATTTTGTTTCATCAGACTCCGAGAGTAGTAAACATGAACCCGTATTCAGACAGCGTTATAAAAATGGCTGCCCAATTGTATTTTATTTTGCGAGAGGTTTCCCTGTCATGTAGTATAGCCCATCTAATGCATCTGCATCATGGGTAATAGTTGGGTCTACATCTTTGTCCCGTTGTAAGTTATACGGCAGAATTATAGATGATATGTCGGATGCCATGTCGCGCCAAACATGTAGATGCCTATGTGTTCTATGTGTATTAAATGTGAAATGAGAGAATTACACTAATCTTTTTTTTATTAAATAAAACTTATTTACAACTAACGTATGATATAGACCCTATTTTTTGCCAATAATTCCAATAACCAGCTGATAACAATTATATTTAAAGTATACTTCATGACACAATAAAAAGAGTTAAGGACCACATACATGCACTAATGTTATCAGAGCATACCAAAGCAACCATGATGCAGTCTAAGTAAGATACAAACCACTATGCCTTACCCAATGTTAAATATGATAAAGTCACTGGAACCTGTTGTTTGTGACCCTCCCAAACTGGATTGTTCTGTAGAGTAAAGTGGCCCAGACAGGGGACTGTGGTTTGGATAGTTTTTCATTTAGAATAGCCTGAGCTCAGTCTCTATCCCGAGCTGTGGGTGATGGATGTGCTGTCAGAGGCTGGTGGGCGTGTACTGCCGATATCTGTCTGTATGATTTAACCCTTTAACGACAGCATGTCGCTAAAAGTTAGTATTTGTTGTCATGATGCACTAATGCAGCCCAGCGAGTAACTCGCCCAACTGCATTGATGCATTATGCTGATCCTTTGGAAGTGTAAGAACCCACAGGGTTGGCATAATGCTTGATTACAGTGCTGGTGAGTTACTCACCAGAGCTGCATGAATGCATCATGACTACCAAGGTCATGATGCATTTATAATGAGTGAATGCATCATGCCCATCCTACCAGGTCGATGATACACTCCCGGGGGATCAGCATGATGTATAAATGAATGCAGCCCTGGCGATGGACGGACTGGCCATGGCTGCATCTATGTATCATGACGACCAATGACATAACGCGCTATGCGGCCCTTAAAGGGTTAGTTCTCTATTATTTATACTGACATGGCAAAAAAGGGGGGTCGCAGCCATGAATCTTCATACTTAATCATGAAAATGACAAAAATAAGATGAAATCAGTATCTGACATTATCTTAGTCTAGCGCTATGGTTCTGACACAACATTATAGGATGTCATTTACACGTGTGTGAAAAATAGTTAGTATCTGCCTTGATTTCTTTTTCACCTAGTTTGTGGTTTTGCCTTGACACATGTGAGACAACCATTGACTGGGTGGAAGAAATACCAGATGATGAGGATGCCCTGAGGGCCAGAGTGGAGGGATGTTTTGCACAAGCTTTAGTACCTAACCCTTTGAGGGCTGCATGGTGTCTTAGTATGATACACCCCAGGTCTTATGATGCATAAATGCAGCCCTAGTGAGTCAGTTACTTATTAGAGCTGTAGCCTGGTATGGATGCATCATGCCGACTGTTCAGGAGGGTCACAACCCTGTAGGGTCGGTATGATGCTTGAATGAAGCCCTGCATTCCTGCATCATGCTGCCAAGTGACATTTAATAAATGTGCGGCCCTTTAAGGGTTAAAATACTAACTTGAGAGGAAACCTTGTATTATGTACTATTTATCAAAGACTGTGTCGTTAGTCGGAGCAGCAGGGGAAGTGTTTTAAGAGTACACATGTATTATCGTCTTTGGTGTTGAACATCGAGGGTGTGAGGTAGAAAGAATGGGGGGGGGGGGGGGTGCTTGTAAATGTTCCGACAAAAGTAAGAAATATTTTCTGTCCATTTGGAACTTCTTCTTTTTTTAAACTGTCTTTATCATCATTGTTATTGGCATTGGTATTGTTATTGTTAGCTCATTAAGGACAGCATGATGATGTGAGACTGAATTGCATTTGCTGTCATACTACATTAATTTTGTTGTGTAGCAGTATGCACTGTCCAATGCATGACCACACATTCATACCATTTAGTGGAAACTCAAGCATAGACCCAGTGGGCACATAACATTGAATCAACGTTGATTACTGGTTGTCAATGTTGATTACATATTGATTCAACATTAGTTCAATGATGAACTGAATTATGTGCCCACTGGGGATCAGGGAGCTAGTGGAAACTCAACTCAGGAGACTCAAGTAGAAATTAGAAGCTAGACATCTAGTGTCAGTGGGGACTTAAGTATAGATAGGATGCTGAGGTTTTCCAACTAATGCTGACTCAAGTATATCCAAAGGGGGTTAACGAACTAGTAGTGACTCAAGTACATTTAGAAGGGGCTCGCTAAGTAGGGGTGACTCAAGTATATCTAGAGGTAGTCTCGTTGCCAGATCTTTCTGAAGAAGGCTCTGGCAACAACCATTATGACATTGAACTTGGATTTTGCTGGGTAGCTTGGAACCAATAAACAGGTACTAGTACCAGCATAATAGTAGTTTTACCATCATACTCTCTGGTTTCATTTATCGTTCCTGTTCACTGGTCCCAAGCTAACCATAGGGCCTGGGAAATCCCAGCAAATCAAAGTTAAAGGTCATAGTGTTTGTTACCAAAGCTCTCCTTTGGAAGGATTTGGGAACGAGAGTAATCTAGAGGGGGCTCGCCAACTAGGATTGACCCAAGTAGGCCTGCATCTAAAGGGGGCTCGCCAACTATAGGGGTGACTCAAGTATATCTAGAGGGTGGTCGCCCACTATAGGAGTGACTCAAGTATAATCATATAGGGTGTTCGCCAACTAGGGGTGACACAAGTATTATCTAGAGGGTGGTCACCAACCAGGGGTGACCGTCAACTATAGGGATGGCACAAGTATATATAGAAGGTGGTTGCCAACTAGAGGTGACACAAGTATATCTAGAGGATGGTCGCCAACTAGGGGTGACTTCAGTATATCTAGAGGGTAGTCGCCAACTAGAAGTGACCCAAGTATATACAGAAGGGGATTGCCAACCAGTATGAAGCAACTCCAGGCCTTGGGGCGTGCACTAGACTGAAAGTTCTGATTATTTGATGGGAAATCTATCAATTTGATTTGCAGCTGAGATTTCTATTTCGGTAAATAAATCATCCAGGGTAGGGATGGAAGCAGCCAAGGTATGGATCTAACCAGACTAACATGTATCCTAAGGCTAGAGTATAGTAAGGCCTGGGAGTAAGGCACAACCATGGCACTAGGTAGTATAGGGTCCTATCCTATACTGCTTGGGGTGGTTGGGGGGGGGGGGTAGTAGCACATTTGTATAATGAGAGTGGGCCTGTGTGTGCTTAACAGTGTATACACTCCCTTTCACCACCCATCTCCCACCCTTTGGCACGTTTTAAGATAATTGCATATACTGCTACCCTCCTGGCCCCAGGCCCTCCAGCCACCAACCACCCTTTTCCAATCTGGTCTGGTGTATATTGGCCATCCATCATTTTTTCTGACAGCTGTCAATCAAACTTGAATAGGCCACGCCCCCATCTCATCCATCACAGTCACACTAGCGTGACGTCATGGCCCCAGGTTATCTAGATATAATAGAGAACAGACTTGTTTGTAGGGAGTGAAGATAATAAGCCTAAAGTGTAGAAAAGTTAAGTAGGCTGGGACAATAACATTATGTGATAATAAGCTTATAAATGTAGATCATTGTTAAGTAGGCTGCGACAATACTATCATGGGATAATAAGCTTATAAAAGTGTATCATTTTTAAGTAGGCTGGGGGCAATGACACCATGGGGATGATAAGCCTATGGAAGTATGATATCATTGTTAAGTAGGCTGCGACAATATTATCATTTGATAATAAGCTTATAAAAGTGTATCATTTTTAAGTAGGCTGGGGGCAATGACACCATGGCGATGATAAGCCTATGGCAGTATGATATCATTGTTAAGTAGGCTGCGACAATATTATAATGGGATATTAAGCTTATAAAAGTGTATCATTTTAAAGTAGGCTGGGGGCAATGACACCATGGGGATGATAAGCCTATGGAAGTATATTATCATTGTTAAGTAGGCTGGGACAATATCATTATGGGCTAATGACCTTATAAAAATAACCCCCCTGTACTATACTCTCAATCCTGGATCTGATGAATACACATTACCTTCCAACCTCATAGTGATGATCATTTTCACAGCCAACACAGATCGGTTTATTTAGGGGTCATTTAGAAGGACAGTGGGCGCAGCCTCGGCCAGCGCCTATCCTACTAAAGGATAGGCTGAGAGCAGTCTCATTCCGCCCAATGTACATATTTTAATCACGCCTTTGATTAAAATAATAATATGTTTGTAGTTGGATGTGTATTGCCTCTGATCATCTCTGATCTGCGCCACCAACCTGGCGCAAAAGTGAAATGCAGCCCATAGGTTATTCTTGTTAATCCCACATATGATATTATATGAACAGTGAAATAGCATCTGTCATCCTTTCGCTTTCAATTTGACTGCTCTAGATGATCATGATATTTTCAGCTCTGGGCCCATTGTACCTTGTCCTGTTTACTAGACATGCGTCTTTATTATACCTCCGGGGATATAGATCTATAGAAAAATAATGAGGTAACCCATGCAGAGAAAGGTATCATTAGCAATCAAGATTGGGTCCTCACCTTAGGATCAGGAACCCATTGTTCAGTCAAAAAGATAGAACATATAGTTGACCAAAATATGAAAGTTATGGTATGTTTGAGACCTAATAGAAAACACATGGTTTGTTTCCAGTCACCCGACAATGCTCAGCAACACAGGGCCTTTTTATGAATTTTATTTATTCCTTTTCGAGTATTTTGTAAAATGTTTATCATAACACTCAAGAGAAATCTAACGATGTTACACTGTAAACCCCTAAATCAACTTTTCTGAATCATTACCAGAAACATACCTCTTGAATAGCTATCGTCGGCCCCATGTGTTTCACTTGTCATCCAAGCTGCCTGTAGGGTCTGCACTTTCGAACACTGTCACTGCCAACACTTAGTAAGTAGGACCATGTAATTTTCTCACTTTATCTTTGGCTGGTGATGGCAGGTACAATTCAGTCACTGGAAACTCTAGAGTCTAACCCGGGGGTGGGTAATTTAGCCTTCAAATCTAGACCGAAGAGATAAAAATAACTCTTGTCATCCTCTCAATTATAAAGGCCTCTGTGCCAGGGCGTCTTGTGTTCTGTTGCCAGAATTTAAGTCATACTAAAACTGTTCCGTGGTACATTTTAAGACAGTAAATATAAGTGGTTTTATTCACTAATAGATCAGCAATCAGGCATTGCCTGTCTTGGGTAACATAATACGTGCGCCTATACAACATTATTAAACATTATGTACATTATTAAACTGGGGAGGGGTCGGTGGGATCCTTAAAAATATTGATGATGTGGAACCACTTTCTCTTTATCCCGAAGTAGTGAAAGTCAAAATAGATATAATGTATTAAAATGTTATTTGTAGCAATTAATAACCATTGTTCGAACTCACAAGTATGTTTATTTAGTTAACTAGAATATGTTATTGGAAAACGACCCAGATGACAATCTCATAACGGCCAGGGACACACGTCACATCATCATCTCACCCTACGTCATGACTTGACGTGTACGTCAGATACAGACACCTCACCGGGCGTCCACTGACACCCCTACAGCCCGGATGTAGGTCATGTTCTGCCCCCTAGCGTCAGATACCTGGCCACCTAGCGACCGAACAGGGGACCAGAGCGGAAGTGGTTTGCCAGCGCATGCGCTGATCGCCTTGGTGACAACCCCCTGAGGGAGATCCTGTTCAAAACAAGCTGTCAAAGATACAGTGTATGTGGGTGGGGAGGGGGGGGGGTTGTACAGGGATAGAGGCGAAAACAGGAGGTGCAGAGAGATCCAACCACAGGGATCCTATAATTATTAGATTTGTTAAAAAGTCAAAATAAATCGCGGAAATACCGGTAGATATGGAACACTCCTCTGCAGCCACTGGGCAGGCAGGCAGAGGAGGCAACTAGTGTTATAGAGCTAGGCAGTGTTAGGCAGGGCTAGCCACAGCTATGCAGGGTAAGGCAGGGTTAGGCAGGGCTATGCAGGGTTAGGCAGGGTTGGGCAGGGCTATGCAGGGTTGGGCAGGGTTAGGCAGGGCTAAGCAGGGCTAGGTAGGGTTATGCAGGGTTGGGCAGGGCTAGACAGGGTTGGGCAGGGTGAGGCAGGGCTAAGCAGGGCTAGGTAGGGTTATGCAGGGTTGGGCAGGGTTGGGCAGGGTTTGTAGTTGTGGTCCGAAGGGAATACACACTAATCCTCGTTATCCACACAGGGCTAGACAGGGTTGGGCAGGGTTAGGCAGGGCTAAGCAGGGCTAGGCAGGGTTGGGCAGCGTTAGGCAGGGCTAGGCAGGGCTAGACAGGGTTGGGCAGGGTTAGGCAGGGTTGGGCAGGGTTAGGCAGGGCTAAGCAGGGCTAGGTAGGGTTAAGAAGGGTTGGGCAGGGCTAGGCAGGGTTAGGCAGAGATAGGCAGGGATAGGCAGGGATATCACCAGGGCTAGGGAGACATAAGTGTGGAAGCAGTCAGACAAGCAGTCAGGCAAGCAGTCAGGCAGGCCTAAGAGTACAGGAATACGTAATTATATGTAGTTCATATGAAGGAGTATGGAAGACAAAGGAGCTATACAACCAATTCCACAAGTTCTTCATCATATATGAAGTCACATGTCCAAGACAGGCTTTGGCAGGTGCATGCATCCTGCCTAGTGGGGAGGTTGTGAACTATGGCTGTGACGTCATAGTCATTAGGTTAAGACCACGTTTTGTCACAGGAGGGCAGCACTTTCCAAGGATGAGGTATTGTCCAGTGAGGGTCAGAAGCACGGGAGTGTCGGTGGCAAGGGGTCATGCCCCCTCCCAAATCTTGAACATGGAGGTAGGGCAGAGTACCCCACCCATTCTGACAAAGCTAAGGAATTATATTATGCATTCCTGTGGATAATAAACTTGGTACAGTCATTTACTCAAAAACTGACCTTCTTTCGGTTGGGCTTTGTCCCCCCCCCCCCCCGCCCTTCAAGTCATGTTGCGTCCGACACCCCCTGAAGCCTATATACGTGCATAATAGGAAACCCTAGTATATATATATATATATATATATATATATATATATATATATATATATATATATATATACATATATATATAATTGTATATATATATATATATATATATATATATATATATATATATATATATATACATATATATATATATATATATATATATATATATATATATATATATATATATATATATATTATAATATAACGCTCACAAATGACGAATGCAGCTAGGGAGGGGGGAGGGTATAGTTTAAATTTGGGTTTAGTGATGTGACATGTGTATAGGCCGAAAACAGTGACAGGTGGAGGGGTCTCTTGAGAAAGGTCCCAAAATAGGTGTCGTAATTTGAGAATGTTCCTTTAGCTGTATTATGTTATATCAGTCAGTAAAATTGATAGTGGACAGATCAATCATCTGGTCCCTACTGAATGTCACACCTATGTTAAAAGCATTGTGCCCCTGCATGTTAAACATGACACCAACCATGGACATAACACATTTTACAGTAAATGCACTTGAGAGGAATTCTAACTGTAGGTGTAGCAAGAGTTATGGGGGATGACCAAATAAAAAGACATTCATTTCATCCAATTTAGTCTCTAAAACCCGTAATAATTATTTTCTGATCTACGAGGGATATATTCTGCTATAAAATAGTATGTATAGCTATCCATTTAATACTACAATACCATACTTTTCTGCCGGAGCAGTGGGGGATTCTACTTTTAACATAATGTATACGTGTCAGGTAAAAAATAAACTTTATAGATAAAGTCACATGAAGTATCCCCCACCCCTATCAATCAATTCCCATGACGTATTATACAAAGCTACGGTCATGAATCGCCAATATCCTATCAATCTAGGGCCTATTGTCAACCTGGACCAATGACCAAAAAGCGTACAGCCATTGAACAATCCAAGAACATTTCTGTGCAAGGTAAAATAGCCCAAAGCATTGTACAATATCAATCAGGCTCCATTTTGGTATTTTTGTTTGCCCATAGCTGCTTCAAATGACTGTATGGTATTATGGCACTAAATCCAGCTCAATGTCAACATTGATCGCACTATAGAGAGTATTTGAAATGGTACTGAGGGTGCCTGGTATCGCTGACATGCAGGTATGAATAGTGTATGGAAGAGATGGTAGTGGTGGGTCTATGGATAGATCCATGTACTACATGTATAGCATGCTATTGTATACTGATGCATAGGTATACATGTAGAGCAACCATATATTATATTATTTATATATAGTGTGCAGTTTATTATGATGGTTATAACCATTCTGGTCAGATACCAGGTTCACCACAAGGATGCTATATAATTTATATTGGAGGGGGGGGGGGGGGTATCACAGTGAACCCATGTGTATATAATATCAGCAGATAATAACTACGTTCAGTATAGTTCTTTATAGCATCATGTAATTGCTATAGGTAATAGGTATATTCATTCAGATATAAAAACCAATCCTAATGGGTTTGATGGAAAAGAAAACTCATGCTACTGATAATTATGATACTAATCATGATTATCAAAATGGAATATCCGCTTTGCTAAGATTTCTTATTACTTTCTTTGCATTAGTATGTTTGCACTATGATAATAATGATCATCTTCTTCCTGCGTATAATACTAACGCCATGATGTATATTATACATATAAGTGCAATATTATCAAAATATGAACTAGTCCTAACAATCAACTACAATTATGTTTTTATTCTGTTTGGCACTGTAGGTGAGAGAACACCATACCTCGCAGACGTGAACCTTAAGTACCCTGGACATGGGGTGGAGAAGGATCCTGGGCATATATACGAGGGAGAACCTACATGGTATGGGAGCCGCCATTTTCTAACTGACCGCTGACTCCAGAGCAGTGCATTGTGTGTAAATCTGCTATCAGCCACTGTTCACACATAGGAAGATGACCACTGATAAGACTGATAAGGCTGATAGGTGGCATCCCACCCCTATTTTAATCACCTCAATCACCTCCCCATTGTGTCAGGTGTGAGGTGAAGGTCTTGGCCTGATTGGGAGACAGTGCATTGAGTACACTCTGACTGACTAACATCACCCACAAAGGTGTTAATGCTCTATTTCTCTGAGAAATAAGATATCCTCCCTTCCTCAAGCTTATCAACTTGAAAGGTCATTTCATGGAGAAGCCATGCATCTAATTTAGGGAGTGCTCATTTTTTAACAACAGGGTGGGGGGGGTGGTGAGATTTGGCTCGTAGCGCGGAATTTTTTCACCCCCCCTAGAGGGGTCGACATTTTTTATCCCCCCCCCCCCCCCCCCCCCGGCAGACGGAAAATCGCGCGCATTTGCGCCCCTTTGTAGCATAGTAATGCGTGGGCTTTTTCCCTCAAAACAGGTTGAATTTTTTTGGGTCTAAATTTTTTACCCCCCCCCCCCCCCGGTCAAGGGGTCCAAATCCCCCCCCCCCCCCAATCCACCCCCCCCCCACTTATTGTTAAAAAATGAGCACTCCCTTATACAGAAGATAAACAGATACCGTACTAAATAAGAGAGAACCCTCCAAAGTAAACGAGGCTATACAAAGAGGCAAAATAGAGGCTTGACACACGACTACCTGAGCCTCCTGGTACACACCCCTGGAACCAACATACAGGTTTTCTATCTAATTGCTGATATATATGGCCTCATAACGACGTGAACAGGAGGTGCATGGGGGAAACCAAGCCACTGCACTCAAAAAGTAAACTTGTCTCCAGATTCGTTGAAGTGACGATCATAAAATAAACAAGTCAAAACCTTATCTAAGTGACAAGGAAGCAGGTCTTCTAGCTTGGCATGTGCCAGCTCAAAACCTGACATTTGCCAGCTCCAGATTCTATATTTGTGGGATGGTAACCTGATAGGTTAAACAACTTTTGACTCGCTTATTTTATGATAGTTACTTTGACGAGTCTCAAGACAAGTTTACTTTTTCAGTGGCATGTGCCAGCCCAAAACCTGACATTGGCCAGCTCCAGGATGGTAACCTGATAAGTAAGACAACTTTTGATTCGTTTATTTTAGAGACAAGTTTATTTTTTCAGTGTGGTCAGAAGCACTGTCAGCTCCACATTACAAGGATGCCACACATTGTCATGTCCTAGCAAGCATATTGGAATAACATTGGCAACTGATTGATCAATGTTGATAAACCATCATTTCCCAACGTTGATCCACATGTAGATCTCAATGTATGACTGGCCGGAACAATTGGGCACCACAGCGGTCATGGATGGATTTATGGGAATTAATATGAAGGAATTTAAACAGAGGGCTGTCGGAGAGGGGAGGGGTAGCCTGCATGTCAACAAAGGATTTATGAGCGAAAATCAACAAGTGATTTCATTATAATCATAACGCTATCGACTAAAGACCTTTCCATGTACTGTATATCAAATGATATGCACTGTGAATACATGGACGTGGGGAGGGGGGGGGGGAGTAGGGGCACGCCCCCCATTCAAAATGAAGCTTGGATGTCATTTGACTATAAATATATAGGTACATGAACGATGTATGCAACATTATGGGCGTGACTGAAGGGGTCATACATTCCCTTCTGAGCTTGATCTTTGGAATTTCAGTTCAAGGAGTGCCAACATAGCCTATCCGGACAAAGATAAAATGTCTCCTTTTTTTTAAGAAGTCACAAATTGGCCCAGGCCAAAATGGCAGGTTAAGCTCCAGGCTTTATTTTCTTCTGGGTACGTTTAAGTTAACCCTTTGAGGACCGCATGTTGAATTACTGCACCTTGCTGCTTTGACGTCGTGATGTTAAAATGCTACCCTGGTGATCTGCATGAATGCATCATACCAACCCTACGTTTGATACACTCCCAAAGGGTCGGCATGATGCATGAATACAGCCTTGGTTAATGGCGAGTGGACTCCCTATGCAGGGCTGCATTCATGCATCAGGACGACAAATGACATAGCATTAAAGCACTATGTCGCCCTCACAGTGTTAAATTAATGTTAAATGTGGACACAGGCTAAATACCCTGGAACCGTTCAGACAAGAAATCGACTTGGAGAATAGCCAACCCACCACGGGGGCATCTTTGCTGACGTAAGCAAGTGGAACCAGCGGTTTACAAGGATATGTGTTTTGTGCCATAAACCATTTCAGGTGCGCATAGTGTGTTAATCCTTTAAGGACGGATGTTACTAAAATATGACATTTGTAGTCATGATGCACCAATGCAGTCCTGGCGAGTTAGTGACTCACCAGTGCTGAATTGGTGCATCATGTTGACCCTATCTCAACCCTGTAGGGTCAGCATGGTGCTTGAATGCAGCCGTGGCGGGTTATTCGCCAGGGCTGCATTCAAGCATCATGACGACCCAGGCCATGATCCATTAAGGCATCATGCCGGCCTTAGAGGGTTAATGTATTACGTCCTGTGTCGTCATGATGGATAAAAGGCAGCCCTGGCGAGTAACTCGCTACATTCAAGCATCATGCAGAGCCTACAGGCTTGATACACTCCGAAAGGGTCTGCATGGTGCACCAGCGCAGCTTCGGGTTGCTTTTTAGTGCCCTGCCGTCATTAAAGGGTTAATCTCCGGGCAGGGAAAGTATACTGAGTAAGAAAAAAACGACAGCTATTACTAAAACAGGTAATTTTACCTAAACAATGCCTCAAGGGCAGCATAGTGTTTTAATGCACTGTGCCCTTTTACTTCCATGATGCATGGATGTTGCCATGGTGAGTAACTCGCAGGGCTGACATCATGCAGTGCAGGGGAGTTACTCGCCGGGTTTTGCTTTGGTGCATCCTGAATGTAAATGTATACATGAACCATTACATGGTTCTTAAAGGGTTAAATGGCCAGGAGGTGTATTGGCAGTATAGTAGCGTTCCATGCCTGAACCTCTTAAATAACATGATGGTCACAAGACAGTCATAAATCGTTTCAACTCAACTAGGCCCCTATCTAAGTGTCACAGAATACTCAGAATGGCAGCAGTCTATTTGATATCATATCTACACTCAAAAAGTATAACATGTGCTGAAAATGAATTTGTCTTTGTCAATCATATTTACTGTCAGAGATGCCATTTAGATACCACCCTTTTTGTTTTAATGGGAGATAACTTCCATGTCATGGCAACTGGTCTTGAAAGAAAATTAGACCTACACTCAAAAAGTAAACTTGTCTCCAGACTCTTCCAAGTGACGGTCATAAAATAACAGAGTCAAAAACTCGTCTAAGTGACAAGGAAGCCGGTCTCCTGCATGGCTGGAGATAGAAGACCCATTTGGCATGTGCCAGCCCAAAACCTGACATTTGCCAGCTCCAGATTCTATTCGTGGGATGGTAACCTGATAGGTTAGACAACTTTTGACTCGTTTATTTTATGATAGTCGCTTCGACGAGTCTGTAGACAAGTTTACTTTTCCAAATTTACAAGATCTAGTTCTAATTACTACATTATATTAACTCATGGTTTGCAGCTTGTGATATGGAAATATAGGGACCTAACAGCAAAGAGTACTGAGGTGTTATGGAAGGATACTAAAGGATGCTACAACCCCAAGATGTTTGGACACATGAGATCGTCAATTCAAGTGACAGTGGTGTATATATAACACCTACAGTGGCCCAAGAGGGTCAAAATGGAATTTGGAAAAAGAAAAGTGATTTGCAAAAATAATCTAACTTTCAAACACCCAATGTGTGTGCTGGTGCTGTAAAGTGACAGAATGGATTGGATACGTGCGGATTTGGTTTTAACATGTACACATCGGTAAGTCAAATATTCTCTTCTGTGCTTCCTCGGAAAATAATCACTATAATTGTATATGATATGTTTTAGGCCGTTATGCTAAGGCCGTTTTATTTTGATAACTTGGATTACGGATCCGCCGCCGAGATTTTTGGCATTTTGCAAACAAAAAAAAAGTTTTATTTTTTTTTTTTACCTTTCCCCTCCGAGATTTTTTGAGAATTTCTCAAAAAAAAAAAAAAAAAAGTACATATTGACCAGCAAAAGGTAGAATGAGGCCTTTCAGATTGGGGATAATTCTCAATAAATCTTCACTAGATTGCCCAGAAATGAGATTTTTCAAGCCTTTTTTTTTTTTTTTTTTTTTGCCTCTGTCCTTCGGGAAATTTTGTGATCTGGTGCCCCCCGTAGGACAGCTTTTTTTTTTTTTTTTTTGCCTCTGCCCTTCCAAAAATTTGGAGCCAAAAGCCCGTAATCCAAGTTATCCAAAAAAGGTGGCCTAAGCCAACCGATGCGTAATGCTATGAGTATCTACACATGTATCATATAACATAATTTGTTAAATTATAAGCCATGGTGCATGATTATGGTCTTTATGAAGCAGGGGCGTGGCAATGGCAACCCCTTTTTTGACTTGACCGTTCGGGCTTGACTTTTTCGGGGGGGGGGGGGGGAGGGTAAATTATGTTGAAGGTAAAAAGAAAATAGGAAGTATGCTTTATATCAAGGTAGCATTTGTTATGTATGCACACTATGTACCACTATGTGTTGAGGGAAGCTCTTGCACGGACGCTGTGCCAATATATATACATGTATTAAACTTGCATATTATGTGAAGAGGAATCTACCCAGATACTACACATGTTCAATATTTTCAATACCACGAGGCACTCATATTAAAAGTATATTCATGAAATATATAATATGTAATTATATTAAATCAATGTACAGCATAAGCGAGAGATTAGACTTTGAACATAATATCACATACATTTTAGGACATATTATAAGTCAGAATATACATACATTATAAAAAATAAATCTAGATGGACAGGCCAATTGGTGCACCAATTAATATTCATAAATCTTTCTCGCTGAGTGCATGGGAGCTACCTGAGGGTTTAGACCGATGCGGGCGTCTGCCTCACCCGGCCCGCCGACGCCTGACGCCCGCCAATCGACCGTGCCATGGCGGTCTAGATAACGAGAGGGAGTGGCGCTGGGCGCTAATACTAGTATTAGTAGTATAGGAATGACGCCTTATGTATTACAGCTACAAGCGTCACTTTCTACTCTAGGCTTAAAGGGTTATAATTGTCATTGAGAGTAGCCCCTAGTCCAGGGGCAGGTTTGGGGGGGGGGGGCGGACATGGCGTCCCCCCCCCCCCGTTTTGGACCGACATTTGAGGGTTTTTTTATGTAGATTTTTTTTTTTCAAACAATGACCTCCCCCCCCCCCCTCCCCTGCCTTTACTTTTTCTCAAAATCCTGTATCCGCCCCTGGCATACTGCTCTTTTAGTATCAACCAACGTTGACGTTTTTGGTATAATATTTTCAAAGAACTTTTTATGTCATGTTTTCTCATAGATGAGATCACTGTCATCGCCCTACATTACTAATAGACATAATTTAACAATGTAGATGTTAGGAGGTGGGAACGTAAGACAACGCAGTATGGGCTGTAAGTTATAAGCTATATCTTCGATAGCTGGGGCGGATCCATGATTTTAAAAAGGGCGGGGAGCTATTGTTTTCAAAAATATCTCTCAACGTTTCTAATTCACAAAAATAGAATAAAATTGGCCAAAAATGAGGGGGGGGGGGCGTACACTGGGTCCAACCTCCTGGCTTCCCGTTCTGACCACGTGCACGTTGTTGGTGCTCCCGGGAACTGTGCTGTGTCGGCCGGGGATCTATCGTATACCGACGTGGGTGTCGATATGTCGGTGGACCAAATAAAATTAATAAATAATAATAATAACTACCAAATCAATGTTAGTTTGAATAGATCTTAGATTGATTACACGGGTATCAGGTGTGATTTTAGATACTATTTATCAATAGAAAGTATGACATTATGAATAATATACGACTTAAGGGGATCAGCAAATTCCCCGTGCATTGCGGGGGGGAGGGGGCTGCGAGAGATACACAAATGTATATGGTATCATGTATCTACATTGGAACCACATGTAAATAAAATGCATCCTTGGTTGTGTGCAAATCCACGGATCAGTGTGCTTGTATTAAAGGCATATTTCCCGTTTTTGTGTCGAGCTTTCCGTGGGGCTTTACACCACTGGGGGATTTGAGGGATTATATTTTAAAGCAAAAAAAAACAAAAAAACAGAAATGTAGAGAGATAGATGTACAAGGGATCATGTTCAAATCAAAGAGTATTTGATTAATTCGAGCGATAATCTGCTCTATAATCTAACACACCTATCCGGGCCCACAAAAGTCAGGAGGGTGGCACAGTTTTAGTTCCTCGTTTCTCCCGTAGAGGGCGGCACCAAACAGTGGCGCGCCATTTTCTCACCAAAGTCGTCTGGTTTTGAAACGCCATTTTTTTCTGAATCCCTCTTTCAACATCTTACGCACTTTGTCTTCTGTGTTCTCTCCATGGCCTATAATAACTGATCTAGATCTTTAGTAGAATCAAGACGTGAAGTGGAACTGGTGTAATTAAATAGTGAAATAGCACCATAGTCTTCTACAGTTGAGGGTAAATGTGCGTGATGTACATGTACACATAATTCTTTCATTGTAATTTTAACAAGCTGGCATTTGCAGGTACAGAGAACCACTTCTAAGCAAGCTAGATATTTTGAGATTTTGATGGCTCCGCTTCTATATCTAATAGCGTAAATACGAGAGGTAGGGATAATTCTATAAGTGTCAAGGAGAACCTTCATATAAAAATAAAACTTGAGACTGCCACTTTATCTCAGATATCAAAGAATTAATGGGGTTCTTATTTTCTCCAGTACTTTCTTTAGTACAGCATATATTAACCCGTTATATATAGCATTAGTCATTAACTCAGATATGTGACAGTGAATATGGCATCATCCCGGATCGTCATTACGATTAGGAAAATGATATGTCATGTGGCTGACGAGTGATAAAAAGTGACTGTTATAGAATACATATGGATCACAGGAAAATGGAGTAATTGGGAGAGGGGTATACCCCCGGTATCTTTTGAATTGGGGAGACTTGGGGAAAAAATATGTATCCGGTATAGACGCCAGTAAAGCAGCAGAACTAACCTTTGGACAAAAATGGGTGGGGAGGGGAGGGGGGAATCCCGTCCATACATTTGCATAAGGGCCAATTTGCCCAAAATAGTGACAGGGAATGGTCGTTTGCGTGTCCCTATAAATATAACAGTTGAGCGGTTCTTCCACTAATCCTCATTGTAAAAGTAGGGACTTCTTCTCTGTGATTTAAATCATTTGTTATCAGTGAAATGTATTTGTTTCCAATATCTGTAAACACAACCATATACGATGTACATTGATGTCATGGGTGGGGTAGTTTCAGGAGGATAAACAAGTGCCTGATGATGAATATCTGGTATAATATCATATCAGTCCCATCCTTAGCTTGTACATGTATACTATACACACATCTGTCAGTCTGTCGTTTTTTTAGGCTTTCTTGTATGATTAAGACCTTTAAATCTGGCAACTGTTTTCTTTGGAAATGTGATCTATCGATCTGTTTCATGTTGGCATATACTTTATTTGCAATATCAGAAGGGATATTTCTTAAAATACATGGACATTTTTCTGTTCCCAGACCAGAATTCACAATAATCTATGAGAAAATAAGGGTTTCTAAGGAAAATAAATGTTCCTTCTGTTTCCATGGAAACGGATATATGATGCTACCCTTTTTGAGCCAAACGGATACCAGAAATGGATTCCTCAGGTCAGAATTACGAAGAATTTTCGTGCCCGATTATTTCAGGGGTCACCGGCAGGCATGGGCGGACCCAGGAATTTGAAAAAGGGGGGTCCACCAAACACCAAAGTACCGAAAAGTGACACAACGCGACTCGCGGCGGATCAAATTATCATTAAAAAAATCTTTTTTTTCCCAAAAGGACCCCCAGGACCTCCACCCTCCCCCACCGGATCCGCCCCTAAGTTACAGTGATATTTAGGGGCATGTGCTCCTCCTTTATAGTATACGATATAATACATCACTGACCGAGTAATACTTCCGTGTTAATGTGTACACGTGTAGAACAAAGGAACGCCCTACTTCCACCTGAGGTGAAGAATTCTTATCCATAAATCACAGTCTCTCACCTGTCAATCAATATCTAGGCCACGCCCCCTCTACACCCCCTACCCCTAAACCCCCGCCACCCATCCCCCCCCCCCCCCCCAGTCCCCACCCACCAAGTTTCCCTATTGTGCCCTCGGGCACTGTCAGGCATCTGGGGCTGGCGTTTTAGGGGCATCCAAATAGATTATGATAATAGCATTGACTGTGCACTGGCGGGGGTGCTGGTGGGGGTGGGGGGTGGGGGGAGGGCGGGGGGAAGTTAGGGATGGTTTTGCCTGGGTGGATGGGTGGGTGTGGGGTAGAGGTGGAGGCTGAGGATAGGGAGGCTTGCTGGGGTAGATAACAGTGGTGGTTGGGGGGGGGGGTGAAGTAGGGCTGAGGGGTATTTTCTCTGTTGATAACATAATTCAAGATAAGATAAAGTGATTTTGATATGTCAACTGTCAATCATATGTTACTGAAAGTCCACAGTTAAAATAAAGGGACAGAGGCTGGATAGCACGAACACGTATTTCTGAAAGAAGAAATGGGAGTCCCCCCCCCATCCAAAATTGAATAAAATAGAAAGACCCCCCCCCCCCCCTCCACCTACCAGGCCCTGTTGTCAACAAACTCCCTAATAGTAATGGCAGGCAACTGCTTGGTTCTGCACCAGGCATGTATTCCCACTGAGGGGGTGTATTGGGGGTGGAGTTGGTGGGGTGGTGACGGGGGGGGGGGGGGGGTCTCAGCAGGCGGAATAAGGGGGTTAATGGGGTGTAAAATGACTCTGCGTGATAGGGCTTGACTTTGAACCCATAACACAACCCCAGCTAGCACACAGTTAATAGCCATATGGTAAGAGGGCAGCGAACCCAATAACCCAAGAAAGCCTGCTATTATTCTGTTACACTCTCAGACTCAGGAATGGTGGCCGAACCTATAATGGGTACTTAGAGAATAAGGTTGAATTGGTAGGCCTATATTCTTGTACTGTCAAATCTAATTATATGTGTGAAGCATGGGGATGTATTTTTAGTTTCGATAACAAACAGAAGTATAGGAGAAGAGTTGACCAATAATGCCAAAATATTCTGATTCACATATATGCATTAGATCTGATACAAGTGACTTGCTGTATATAAGTGTTATAAGCCAAGGACAGGGTAATTGCCAGAGGCGCCAGTAGCAGATAATTACCATTGTCCATGGCTTATAACATCTAAACCGTTCCCCTAGAATTAACATCTATGCAGTTATAGTCACACATAACCATATCTGACTTATGCCACTACTAATCTCCTTGATTGCTTTGTACATGTTTTATACACGTCTTTTGCGTAGGCCTCAAAATTACCCAGTCTTCAGCTCCAAGATCACAGTCTCGACCCAATCGTCATCCAATAAAATATTTTTTTCTTAAAGTTGAATTAAGATTTCTAGGGTTGGCCATATTTTTGGCTACGCCCTTGCATCAGTGTTCACACCCTGCCCAGCTACCCAAAATATGCTCATTTGTACTCCTTTCTCTGCCTCCTTTCTTCCTCCTCTTGGAACCTCACTTCAGTTATCTTTCTTTCTCTATCTCGCGGCATAAGTATACTGGACTGTGGCAGTGGCTCCGATGGGCTCCTTTTCACTTTCCTTCCTGAGTTCCTCAGGCTCGTCTTCCCAGCATTTCTCCACCCCTGTAGCCAGGCCAAAGAAACAGAAGTTGGTTTCCATGTTTCCAGTCCGCCGAATGGGTCTAGCAAAACAGTGTCGCCACCCCCCCCCCCCCCCCCTTTTTTCCCCTCTTTTCTGTCTCTTTTTTTTGGGTTCGTATAATCAGACAATTATTGTGGATACTAGAGTGAAACCCCTGAAATCCCGGCCTTAAAAAAGGGGGAAAGCAATACTATCAAATAAAATATTAAAGAAATTAAAGATATTAAAGAACTGAAAATTGAATGGCCAGATGTTGTTTTGTCAGACCATATTTAAAACTGGAAACAAACCTTTGGGCCTCCACCTTTCCTTTACCTCTCATCTAGAAGATGAATGAATCCAGTCTGAGGCCGTGAGATGTGAGGCTCACGTTCTACACGTCTTGGTTCCACATGAAAGGTGCCGACTGGGCCAAGGTGACCCCAGGTAAACAATGCGCGGGGAGAACAAACTGTGAGACACCCGAGACGCTGCTAAAAGCGGGTCAAGAAAACACCTGTTAAAACGGAGCTTGTAGTAGGGCCAAGAAAAAAGTTGTATGTAGGTCGATCTTTGTTTTACCAAATATTTTGGGGATAATTTGGTCATTTTAGTACATTTTACAAATTACCTCCCCAGATTTAGACCCTAAAACTCATTTTTTCCCAAAATGTCCCCAAAAAACTTTAGGGCCGGACCATAAATATATAAGGTAGGTCGGGTTAACAAAATAGGCTTTAAACTGTTTTTTTAGGCCTAGTCCTTTGGGCGGGGGGGGGGGGGGGACTCTGTAAAGTACCATGTATCAGACCAAAACTCGTGTATAAGCCGCAGTCAGACTCTGTGCCGATCCTATAAGCCGCACCAGCAATCTGACCCGCTTTATACTAGCTGCGAGGTTTTTCGGTAGTGATTTTTAGATGTCTTTTTTCAGCCCCGGATACAATGATAACGTCCGTGGCAATATGCTTCTTAGTCTTTTTGAGGAGACCGCACTATAAGATTTCAAATAAATGCAACTTCTTGATTGATACCTCTTAGACCTTAAACGTTGAGAAGAAAGTATTATACTCTGGTAAAACTGTTAGAGGAACATTGATACTGCTCTCACTCTAGAGTGTATTTTTACGTTCTATACAATAATCTTTTAGCTTCATGGTCCTACCAAAGAGCAAGGAATAATGGCATTTGCTCTTTGGTCCTACGTAGAAGCAAAGACCCTGTATATCATTACGTAACTATAGGGTCATTGGTAGAACTAGAAGGTTACGTCCAACTCCCGCCGTGCAGTTTGAAATTGAAGATCGACCAAAAATCTCAGTCGTATTTCATATCCTGAATTTGATTAGAGGACTTTAAAATTCTGTTTATTAATGCAGCTGGTGGACACTTTGTAGATTGAAATGGGAGAAAATCCCGGGTCATTTTTGAGCCACTCCAAGGAAACCGTTTTCTCATCACCAAGCCATGAGAAATTTGAAGACGCGGTATGTTTTTTAGGTAACTTGTGTATTCAGAGTTGTACAGCGTTGCTATTTTGATGAAGATATTTAGTCTCCCACCCCTCGATGATCACTCGGACTTTTATATGATTTAAAAAAAAAATCAAAGGTGGCTGTAATTTAAAAGATATACAGTATCGTGTCTTATCTAACTCAACTGAAACTGTCCACATACATATGGCATGGCTGTATTTAATACTGACGCAATATTTATAAAGCTTTAATTTGATACCAAATATTGATTTTATTAAAATAAATCTACAAGGTTTTGAAACCAGGAGGTTAGTGTTAACTGATATTCATGAGATATAAACTTATTTGATAAAAAGAAGATGATTCTTAGACCGTAGTGCGAGCAGTGATGAGAAACAAGTGGAGCGATTGTGCGAAAGTATTTTCCTTCAAAATTGTAATAAATAAAGCTATCACATACAAAATGAGGCTGGCAGACTGTTCGACAGATTGGCGGTTCGACAGATTGGCGGTTCGACAGAATTCCCGAATTTCCGGGACTGTTGGACAGGACCGTTCGCCAGATTTTTTTTTTCACCAGGACTATTCGACAGATTCCATCTATGGTTATCATAGGGGGAGGTATATATAGGAACATATGATATATAGTCAGTGTATCATGTGATATTCACACAATCCTCTTTCATACTATATTGATACAGGTATACTCACTACTACAGGCCTATCTAAATATTGACATTGTCCTGAAAACTTCCACAGATGGTGTCTGTTTTGTATTGAATATACACACAATTATATAATAGGCCTAGTACTTCTTTAAGAATCACATCAACAGTTTTCTTTTCCATACGTCACATAGGCCTATTGCTTAAAATAAAGTCCCTATACATAATAGGAGTATTTGAGAACTTCTTTCTAGACGTATAGACTAGATTACAAATAGAAATATGTTGACCCCGCCATACATGTACAGACGCAAGTAATGCTGCCATCAGACGTAATTTTCATGACGAAATGCCAGTGTATAAGTGGGTGTCCCTTATGTTAGAAAGCACCCTTTTCAATGAGGCATAGGTCCATTAAATTTGTCTATTAATCGTCCATCATTATTATGCGTGCATACATAGGTTGAAGCTGGTTAATCTCAAATGGGGTTCTGTAACTTAATGCTGTGGCTCCAGACGGGTAAAAAGCGACCTGGCGACCTGGGCTGTTTTCCAGGTGACCTGGTAAAATAATTTAAGCGACCTGGCGACTTTTGGAAAAATATGTCCATAGCAAAAATGGTCTAAAAACGCGACTTTGGGGTCCTTAATTCTGGCGACTTTCCGACCTGAGTGGGGAGGGACCCCTCCGCACCCCTATGGTTCAAGTATGATTTTAAGACATTCTCCCTAGAGACATTTTTATATAGGATTACTACTTGAAAAACGTATTCTGTCGAATTGTCTCACTCAAAAAAGAAATCTGTCGAACTGTCTCAAAATTCTGGCGAACAGTCTCGGAAATTCTGTCGAATAGTCCTGTCGAATCGTCATGTCGAACCAGCAATCTGTCGAATTGTCCTTTTCCCACAAAATGAGACAGATTATTTCTGCCATGTGTCCAAAAGGAATGTGCATCCTTCCATGACACGGAACTGTATAGGATTAGAGCCAAATAAACCTAGGTCTGTTGTATTGTAATGAATGTAGAATTATAGATGGTGTATCCTAGCTTGACATACATTGGAGTTTTTTCTTTTGTCGATGATTCTATTGCTGCATAATTGCCTGTTCTGCCTCTCTGTCTCTCACTTTCCCTGTCTCTCTGTCCCTACCTCTGCCTCTTTTACACGCTCTCTGTCTAGTATAGGCCCCCATTACAATGTTCCTATTGAATTTTAACTGCATTACGCCAACCGCATATTACAATGTTATCCAATATATAGTTCATCCCTGCATATCGTACCCCAATATAGGTTTGGACCAATGCCATATTCATGCTACTGATCATAGAAAATAGTTTGAGTGACAGGCATGTTATAGCTGTCAATCATTGTGTTTCTGACATGATGATTGCAGTGCAGCTACCATTGTCATGTGACAAAGTGGCCATGTTCATGGCAACATGGCTAATGAATTTTAGATTGGATTTAAAAGCTAGTTAGGCCAAATAAAAATTCAAA
The DNA here is from genome assembly GCA_947462335.1 of Harmothoe impar. Taxonomy (NCBI): domain Eukaryota; kingdom Metazoa; phylum Annelida; class Polychaeta; order Phyllodocida; family Polynoidae; genus Harmothoe; species Harmothoe impar. The sequence continues at coordinate 48,661,245 of OX381719.1, read as the reverse complement.
AAAAGGTGTGTTTCAGGTTACCCAACCCTACCTAGCACAACAGGGCCGACCCCAGACATTATTATCCAATTTTGAAAATAATAAAATCAAGTATTAGGTCATCGTGGGGCTATTTCAGAGTCAATTTGATAATATACGAGTCAAGTCGAGGCTGTTGTCCGCAAGTCATTGCCGAAGTTTCACCAGTCAATTTCTGGGTACTTTTCTGGCCAAAGTTAAAAAATAAATAAAACTGAATAAAAAAATTAAAATCTGATTTTCCTACCCTAGATTTTCAGGGCATGTAACCTGAAACAAAGCTTTATTTTTGTTGACCTTATCCGCCCACAGTATACCCTGCCTTTATCACCACAATAGTTTATGCTCTGAATATTCAGGAAGTATAGAACAATGTATATAGGCTTGTATTGATCCATCACTTTACAAGTCATGTTTTATCAAGTAGTGTTTGGATACATTACATGTTGCATTCATAGACGTTTAGCAAAAAAGGAATATATCATATAGACTGATAGATTGGTTCATATCGTTTCTATTCCATGGATACTTATTTCATTTTGAGAGCATGAAATAGAAGGGGCTGTTTATGCTTGGACAAGGCCCTACCCATCGAGGTGTCGGTATCGGGGGGGGGGGGTAAATTTACCTTAAAATGAATCAAAAGAATGTATAAGTTCTCTATTATTTTCTTAAGAAACATGCATGCCCACACTTGATGGGTTTACTTTGCACACATGTGATGATCGCTCGCAACGCTCGTGCACTCTGCTTGGTACATGGATCCCCCGCCTCTCCATTGCAAGTAATGTTGCTTGAAAAGGGGTAGGGTTTGATTTGATTCATTTCTGTATATATCTATTTATGATAGGGTACAATGAGGTGTTGTGTCTATTATTAATGCTGTACAGCCATTACTACAGTGTACACGGGCTAGTACACACCTGATGACAGTGACATTTTGATTACAGCAATTCCATGGCACACCAGCAGGTCAAGCAGCAGTATCAATAATTTCCACCTCCCCCCTTTTCAAAGTCCTTGATTCGCCACTATAAGTCTATCATCCATAAAAGTGAGTGTATAGATGTGTTGATGGGGATAGGGGGGGGGGGGGGGGATCTGACCTCTGAGCGCTTTCATGTAGACACTCCATATCTCCCATGCATGTATAATCCCGTAGTGCTACATGTACATGCCTACCGTATATACAAGCATGCATGCAACACACCTGAGGGATACATGGCCTTGTCTATCCACACTTGTCACCCACTCACTAAATGCCTCTAGTAACTATCCATTCCTCTAACACTAACCCTTTAATGACCACTCACCTTCCTCCCTCCCGTGTCACACCCTGCAATGTCGCACCAAACGTCGCAATGTCGCACCAAACGTCGCAATGTCGCACCACGGACACCGCGTCCGTCCGCCCGATCTCTGTTCCGCGGCGTCGGGTAGTCGCCAACCGGAAATGCCCCGCGTTCCGATGCCCTGATTGATATCACGCAGGCGCCGGTCGCCGATCGTCGACTCCTTCCGGTTGGACCCGCTTCCGCCTTCCGCCTTCCGGTCGCAGCTACCTGCCTACTTCCTTCCTTCCTTCCGTCCGCGTCCCGCGATCCGACGACGTCCGTCAGTGCGTGCGTGCGTGCGTGTATGCGCGCGCGGACCGGAAGCGGAAAGGACGCTGATGCGCGGCGCGGCCGAGGAGGTGATCGGGGTTTACTTAGCGCCGCCCCCCGCGCTTCCGCGTCCAATGGCGGCGTCGGCCGTCGACGTCATGGCTATAATGCCATCGATTAATGTACGCCTAGTGCGGATTGGACACCGCCTGCTATGTCAGTGGTGGTGGTGGTGGTGGGTGGTGGTGGTGCCACTGGCGGTGCTATAGGCCTCTACCGGGATCGGACTTGTTCCCGCACCCACACTGTTTACACTCACACCAGCAATCTCGTGAGACCTTGGTTCTGCTCTCGTATTGTAGCCTGTTCCCCGGAAGCTATGGTGTGTGACTGTCTGGTCACTGCCTAAGTCTCACGATAAGTTGCGAGCTCAGAACTAACATGGCTGCCCATACGGAGAAACCAGAGTCATCGCTATAGGAAGCTGGCGGTGCCGACTTGTATGCACTACTAGTATCACCGACAATGATCCTATCCCGATGATTCCCAGCTTGTTCTCTGCTGTTTTGGCGCTTATAATGATATATCCCACACGTAGATGCTACATGGGTACTGTCCCTGATCCCTTGACAGCTCTGGATGGGTCGATTCTCGCTGCTGCGACAAGCTGGGAGATAAATGTACCCGGATTTAGACAGAGCCGATCAGTAAAAGACACATCGCCCTTCACTTTCGCTGGTACCGATACATCAGCCGGTGATCAGCGCAGTGGCATTAGGGAAACCAGCGAAGTAAAAAAAGATAGATGAAAAGCAGAAATAGAGATTCGATTTGTGATGGAATATGTTTAGCGACATGGTATACATATATACACACATATATAGGTTCTATTGCAGCGTGCGCTTGGTGGGAGGGGGTGGGGAGAGGTGCTATTTTGGACCACTGTATTGCTGTCAAAGTTTACATTTGTTGATTTAGATGTAGCGACGCAGTTTACACACACCTTTGGAAGTATGACGTAAGCTATGACGTATTATCTTAATCAATGTCAACCCCCCAGAAATAGACATGACGTATATGGTGGATTTATGATACATTATTCTGAAATGTCATGGTCCATTTATAGCCAAACGTTCATCAATATTCACAATTTCTCTGCGTACGTGCTACCGTACACAGAATTATTGTGAATCCTCCAGAAGAAAATGATGATGCCATTGAAATCAATAAGAAATCCATGCTTATTTATTTATAAAACCATCGCTCACGCAACATTGTTACTACTGTTAGATAATTAAATTAAATTAAAGCCAACTGTTGTCATCAGCACGAACTGATCTATAGTGGAAACATCCTTTGGGAAGAGACAGACACGCTTCTTGAAACTCGAACTCCTAGTATAGGTAACTGCACACAGATAAGTAAAGGAGTCAAATGTGTCTCCCTCGAGGCTCTGGTAAAAGAGAGAGTCAAACTACGTATGACTCTGCTTATATGAAGGGTCATTGTTTAGTTGACACTGATAGTATAGAGTCAATTTGAGTTGACACTGATCGTGGAGAGTCAACTAAAGTTGACCCTCCATATAAGCAGGGTCATTAGCAGTTTGACTCTCTATTTTACCAGAGCCACGTGGGAGACACAGTTGACACCTTTACTTCTCTGTGTGTGAGTCCATCACGAATTATTAAATTGGATTAGATAATTTTATAGCCACACACTACTGAATCAAGCACCAGTCAATTGGTCAAATCCATAGTGTTCATGGAGATTATAAAAAAAAGAGTTTCCCAAATTGAGCATTAAGCATAATATATAGGCCTCTTTCTAAATTGCAGCAACAGAATTAAGAACATAGAATAATGTATAGATCTCAGGGGACTGGAAAAGTAATGCCCGGCTGATGAAAGCCCAAATGAAGCCGAGAGCAATAACTATAAGTGAAAAACTGGAGAGGTTTGTCACCAATTGCTAAATATTACTTTGATACCTAAATATAACGTTGATACCTAAATATCACTTTGATACCTAAATATTACTTTGATACCTAAATTATGTAAATATCACTTTGATACCTAAAAATCACTTTGATATCACTTTGATACCTAAATAAAGCACTTCTAGAACCTCAAAAGGGCGGGTCCTGATTTAGGTTCTACCTCTCCCCCCAATGTCTGCTACACCACAGGTCTGCCCTCACCTGTCACCCCCCCCCCCCCTCCCACACACACACACACATCAGGCCTAACCACAAGGTGTGAAGAAGGGTTAAAGGCGATAAGATGTCACCTTGGGGGTAGGGTAGGGGGGTCTACCACCTCACAGGTGGTGGTCCAGTATTAGGCCTCAATTTAGGCCCACCTTATGCCAAATACATGCCGCTGCCGCCACCCTCCCTGACCACAACTGCCCCTGGGGCATCAATTATCAAGGGCGTTTCATTCTGCTCCATAGAATTTTGACAAGCGTCCAGATTGTCCCTTTAGTGTGATCTTAATGTGTTACATGTAGTAGTAATTGACTCATATAAAAGCATGTCGCAGTACCATTACTATTGCAGATATTTTCTGTCAGAAACATGATTTAAATTTACAGAAATGAAGTCTAAGTACTAAGTAAGTACTTATTTATATCTATAAGGTCCATTGGCAAAAGCAAATACATTTTAGTAACATTTTACTTTGTTGTTTAATAGACTAATAGTGTCATCGTAGACAATGTCAATTTAAATTGCATACAACTCATTCCATATTTCAAACAAATGGTTTCTTTTCACAAATTACAAATGAGAAACTCCATTAAAGTCCATTCTGACCAACATTACCTACCCTTACTCCATACAATCTAACAGATTGTTCTACAGCTATGAACAGTGCTAGAAATCTCGTGTGGGGCTAAGACACGGGGGTGTATGGGAGGGGGTGGGGTCAAGAGGAATGGTGACCCTGCTCAAAAGGCCCCTTACAAGTGGCATTACTCCTTACCAAAATGTCCCATGTCAGGCACACATTAACTGAGGTAACAATCACACCGGAATGGCGCTGGGGTGGGGCTGTCTGAATAAGGGGGTACACGAGAGGGGGGGGGGGGGAGAGAGATACACTCAAAAAGTAAACTTGTCTCCAGACTCTTCAAAGTGATGGTCATAAAATAAACGAGTCAAAAACTTGTCTAAGGGACAAGGAAGTGGGTCTTCTAGCTGGAGATAGAAGACCCACTTGGCATATGCCAGCCAAAAACCAGACATTTGCCAGCTCCAGATTCTATTTGTGGGATGGTAACCTGATAGGTTAGACAACTTTTGACTCGTTTATTTTATGAAAGTTACTTCGACGAGTCTGGAGACAAGTTTACTTTTTCAGTGTGGGAAGGAGGTGTGGCGGTGGTGGGGGGGGGGGGGGGGGGTCGAGGAGGAGGCAGTTAAACGGTGCAGGTCACTTAGCTACAGCTGGGTGACCAACAAGAGGTTAATAATTGGGGAGGAAGAGGATGAGTGGGTAGGTGGGTGTTGGGGGGGGGGGGGTGTTGGGAGGGGTGGGGGGGGGGGTGTATTGGGGGGGGGGGGGTAGTTGGTAGGTAGAAGTATGGCAAAAGCATGCAGAATGGAGGCTGGGGCACTGGGGTGGTGTCAGTGCAGGCAGAGGGCTGCACTGTAAATAGTTAGTGTATGTACACAGTGAAGTCCTACACTCTAAGAACCAGTGCGTTACGTTTACACGCTTATCAACACACTTTTCTGTAGCCACTTTTAACACACAATTTTGCCAAAAGTGTGTTGACCTCAAAGGTGTGTTGCAAATATATGTGTGTAAATCCCTATGCATGTTCCCGCTACACACTGTTCTTAGAGTGTAGATTGTAGAGTGTAGAGTGTAGATTCTACTGTACACTGGATGTACAGTATACTCTACTGTCGATTTATGTGCACCTACCAGTAGAATCTACTGTATACCTACAAAAATGGCAACCGACTCTTTACAGTGTTTTTAAATCGTATTCACCCATACAGCACCATGCCTTATCTTTCAAGCTTAAGAATTTCTTAGTTTAAGCGAGATATCGGAGGTTACCTGATGCTTAATCTACTGACAGTGACTCCCCTGTGTCCCCACAGAGGATGGAAATTCTGTCACTACTTCTGACTTGGG
>OX381719.1:48634205-48655275 GCA_947462335.1 Harmothoe impar | reverse complement strand
AAGACCCACTTAGCATGTGCCAGCCCGAAACCCGACATTTGCCAGCTCCAGTTTCCATTTGTGGGATGGTAACCTGATAGATTAGACAACTTTTGACTCATGATAGTCACTTCGACCAGTCTGGAGACAAGTTTACTTTTTCAGTGTATAAGGGGGTTGTATAGTACTTTAATGCTCAATACCCTTATTGGCATGATGCATGATGCATGAATGCAGCACTGAGGAGTATCTCGGTCAGGCTGCATTCATGCATCATGCCGATGCTTTATGCAGGTGAAGCAGCAGTGGCGAGTTTCTCACCAGAGCTGCATTCATGTATCATGACGACAAAGGGCATGATGCATTAGAATTAAAGCACAATGATACCCTGGCAGAAGGTAAACAACATGTGACAAATGCATGTTTCATGATGTATATACATGAGATGCTATAATTAATCCATATAAACATACTTTATGACCACTAACCTGATTCTAAAGGCATGTGTGGAAAACTTGTTGGTGGGCAGTACATGTTAAATTGCATGTTAAAGTTTTGAAGTAAATACCCCTTTGTTCAGATCCCAATCTAAACCTAATGATTGATGTGTATATATACGAAGGCATTTAACCCATATAGGATGGCATAATGCCTTAATGCATCATGTCATTGCCTGCATTGGTCGTCATAATGCATGAATGCAGTCCTGGCGAGTAACTCGCCAGAGCTGCATTCAAGCATTTCACAGACCTTGTGGGATTAAGTACCAATGCAGCACTGGCGAGTTGCTAGAGATATGGGGGGAAGTGTGACAAGGGAGTGGGGGAGTGTCCAAAATGGCAAAAAAAAAGTAACATACTTTATGGACGGCCCCTATCTAAGTGCTGTTTTTTAATATTTCACATAGATGGCTAGAAGAAGGGTTACAAGGCCTACTGGAGGAGATGGGGTACCTGGACAGTCGCCTACCATGGATGTCAGCACTAAGACTACCTCCTCCAGGGTGGAGACGGGGGTGTTAAGTAGGTACAGCGTGCATTATTCATCTTCCCAGGTTAACCCTTTAGTCCTTTAAGGACGGCATGGTGCGTTAATGCATCATGCCTTGGGCGTCATGATGAATGGATGCAGCCCTGGCGAGTAACTCGCAAGGGCTGCGTTCAAGCATCATGCCGACCCTATGGGGTTGAGACACTACCACAGGGTCGGCATGATGCACCTATACAACACCGACACGTGTCATCTTTTTGCGACATGCGTCCTTAAAGGGTTAAGGGCTGCATGTTGCTTTTAATGTGTTTAGTATTGTTCTTGTCGTCATAATGCATGAATGCAGTCCTGGCTAGTAATTTGCAATTGGTGCATTCATGCATCGTTATGACGCTACAGGTTTGATACACTTACAGGGCTGCATTTGTGCATCATGTCAGAAGAGGGCATCATACAGTAAAGCACTGAGTATCCCTTTAAGGTTACGGAAGGCTGTGCAGACTCAGCATGCAGTGAGGGTGACTTTATACAGGGCATGTGAAGGGGATGTCAGCTGTAAGACTTTGTCATTGAGAGAAGCCATCCAGGGTCCAAGTACAAGTGTGTAAGCCTCAATATATAGGAACATGTATAGAATAATTATGCAGGGATATGTATGGAATAGCAGGTATTGCACCTCCTCCTTAGAGCTACCTTGTTACATTTTATGTGATGTAATGGTGAGAGATTCACTCTGATTTCCCTATGCCACTGCTGTTCAGGCTTATAAGGCAGGTGCATTTAGGATTTTGTTGACGATTTTCTTGTCATGTTTGTCTGTCATTTTCTCATCCCTCTTCCTTCCCTCTTCCTGGCCCACCTCCCCCCCACCATCTTTCTACACCACTTCATGTGGCTGGGATTTCACCATCATCTCTACCATCACAATATACACCATACATATATGTATGCATCACCTTGATGCACTAAAATGTTTGCTAATGGCCCATTTGGGTCACTAATACTACAGTGCAACACCCTCTGCCTCCCATACCCAGGGGCATGGTTTAGAACCCCTTAAGAACCGCATAGTGCTTCAATGTATCATGTCCTTTGTCATCATGATGCATTTATGAATGCATCATGATGAGTCAGCTCCACATTCATGCACCATTTCGACCCTTTGTGAGTGTAACAAACCCATTGGGATGACCTGATGCATGCATGCAACGCTGGTGAGTAGAATCTCCAGGACCGCATTAATGCATCATGATGACAAAAGGCTCAGTACATTAAAGCACTATGCGGCCCTTAAAGGTTTATAAAGGATGACACTGGCGGAGTCTGTTCAGGAGAAGCAGGGCGGAACAGCACCACCGGAGAACCGTTTACTCCCAATAACCCCTTGTAATACTTCTCAGCTGAGCTCCCTATAGCCTGGGTCTGTTTGTACATAAGGCCAAGAAAATAGAAGGTGTGTTTCAGGTTACATGGTCTAAAAATCTAGGCTAGGAAGGTCTGATTTTTATTTCCTTTTTATTTTTTACTTTGGCCTAAAAGGTAACAAAAAATAAACGTGTGAACTTCGGCGACGACTTGGCGGTATAACAGCTTTGACTCGTTGACAATCGAATTGACTCTGAAATAGCCCAAAAATGGCCTAAAATTCCTTTTTTTTTCAAAATTGGATAATAATTTCTAGGGTCGGCTCTGCTTTGCTAGGTAAGCTTGGGTAACCTGAAACACACCTCTTTTTATTTAGCCTAGGGCCAGCCTTCCGAAGAAGCTGAGTTTTACGGAACTAGGGGTTTCAAAATCAACTTCTTCTGTGTGCATTTTTCTTCTGGATCTCCTTATACAAAAATACTCCTATTATCATACAAAATGTGTACAAGAGTGTTTAGAAACCTGCAGACGATGGTTCACAGTACTCAATTCCCAAATTCTTTGGTCGACTCATTCATTTTCATTTTGACTTTAAACTGTATATATAATCTTGACAAAGCTTTTTCAATTAAAATAAGGAATTTATTATCGAGCTAGAAGCAAGAAAAGTGTTCCGATAGGCCTTAGTATCTGAGTACTCTAGGTAGGGTAAGGACCCGGGGATTGAGTATGTTGAAACACTATTTCCCTTTGCCCTACCATTCAGATGGGGGTCTTCATCCCTAGGCGTACATATATCATAATTCTTAAATGTACCGGGTATGTAAAAAGGATGCACAGGCACCTTAATATTTAAGAAAATCTGCCCCCCCCCCTATATGTGTGGTGGGGGGGGGGGGCAGTTCAGCAGAATTGATAGAGTAAGCTCTTCAGGTGTGTGAAGGCTGTTAGGCCTGTTGGCATCCCAATGGGAGTGAAAAAAAATTCCTAAAAATAAATGAATGGGCCCTGTAGACTGTGTAGATTTGCTATTAGTAGAATGCTATTAGATAAGAGAGGATGCAATTGAACTCAGATAAACTACTTGGTTCAGTTACCTATAACCGTGTGTGCTATAACCCTCCCGACTGACACAAGAATATGGAAACGGTCAATTGGACTCCAACAAAACTCTTCTTCAAAATATTCCATCAGACAGAGAAGTACACGGTGTTACCCTTACTACCTCATGAAGTGAACAGCCCTAGTTCAACATTGACATTGATGCAACTAGCATAGATCAACATTTCATAATTGATTAAGATGTAAAACTCATCTGTGGTAAAATCTACAGGTAGACAAGAAATGGTACTTTTCATCCACCTTTCATACCACTGTATCTTTGTTGTGCTATTGCAATGTAAAAGAGGTGTCAGTATAGACAAAAGAACTGTTGTCACCCGAGATGAGGACCCATTTCAAATAAGTGACCATAACAAAATGATGACCCTCTGCAGGGCCCAATGACAATTGTGTTGCAAAGTAATACATGTACTAAAATATTAATCAGTATCGGAATGGATATAATCTATACTAAATTGTATTTAATTTCTTCATCCCATGACATCATCGAAAGAGCGTGTACATTAGATGAGATATATCAATAAACCCTTTTTTTTTAAAGTAAGTTGGTTTATGTATTTTCCATCTAGACCCATCTACAATAGTTTACAAATGCTTCCATTATAATTCAAACATGCCAACTATATATGCATGTGATGCCCCTAACCTGTTTCAAACCATTGCCTATACATATCACGTTGCCGCAGACATAATAGAGGTCTATATATCCCCTCAGGATATTAAAGTAAACATACACAGGCATGTCTAGACTTTCGCCAATAAATCTTATGTAATATTAAAAGCCCCCCCCCCCCCCCCTATGTCATATAAAACAAAAAGAGCACACACTAACTCCATATCTCATCTTCCATGAAACGATATAATCATTATGTTTTTACATTATAGCTCGTATACCAGGGTCTTATCAGATCATATAGCAGAGATTTGAATAGAGATAAGATGGCAATGTGGGAAATGGGGTAATCATAGTGTAATGAAAGTCGTTGGTGCATATAAACATCAGTTGAAACTTGACATGCCTGGATGCTCAACATCTCTCCCAGGCACCCGCCTGAACACTACACCTTAAATTCCCATCTAAATATGACAGGCCATTTATTGTGAATTTTATAACAAAAATAAAAATGATTTTAGTATAGGAATATCCCAATTCCCAACTTCATTTTATGCTATTGATACAGGAAGATTTACACAATTTTATAGTTGGAGGGCACAAAGAATTTGAGGTAGAACATACAGTTCATGAAATTTAGGGGATTCCCATTATTTCTTATAGCTAAGAGTGGAACAGTGGCCTGTCATTCCCATTCTGCCCCCCCCCCCCTCCGCACTCTATACTTTACAGCTTCCCCTACCTCGAGTTTCACCTCAATTCATACTCTTACGTTAGCAGACTGTGCCCCTTGAGCTATAAGATTACCTGTAATTTTGCCGACTGCCACCATATCTTTACATTTTCTTCCCTTTTTAGTTCTACAAAATATACTCCATCTTTCTTATTTTGTTGTATTTTATTCATAATCTTTTTCATGTTCTTATTTATTTATATCCAGAGACATATATACTTTGTACAGGTAAGACCCCACCTTGACATTGTATCTAGCACCTGTTGGGCTGGAACTCCAGACTTGTGGTTTTGTAACAGGTCTCTACTAACCACAAATTGCATTAGTCGCATCATTGCCCCCAGCACATTATCACACCTCTCAACCCCTACTCACGTCTTTATCTGAGTTATATTAGCATAAGGTAAAATAAGCCGGTAAATGGTGAGGTGCCATTACAATTTAGTGCTTCTATTGACCATCTGTTCAAATCTATGGTAGTTTAGACTGTTCTGTGTACCCCTATAGTCAAGTCAATGTAATGTTATTAAGTTCCTTTGTCCAGTTTAAGTCATAATATCTTTTATATGGCACTGGCTGGGTATTACACCTATAGAGGAATTATTATATTTCTTTTTGGTGGTTTTATAAAAGAAAATCGCACGTGTTACTGACGTGAGTCTCAACTTTGTTCACCATTAAACACATTTATTTTGGCAACATTTTATAATTTTGAACACATGGGTATGGACCGTTCAATTTGACATGGCATTTCCTTAGAATGACAGGAGCCATCCAGGGTCTCCAGCCCGGGGTCTCCAGCATCAATGATCACATAGGGCCTACACAGTCTGTCACTAGTGCCAGCTATTTCACAATTTCATTTCATTTGGTATGATCCCGGGGTATGATACACGTGATCGCACGTGATTCATTCTAGAAATAAATAACACACCTGTCCAATCCTTACATCACCAATCAAACACAGCCTCCCTGTCATTACAGATACACTTATACAGGATACCTGTCACCAAACCTAACCTTAATACCACCTCACATGATAACACCCTAGATGCCCTAGAACACTCACCTGCCTATGTTCTATCCCTGCCATGTACAACTACAAGAAGATGATGATTTCTCCCGCCTTCTTTCCGCTGTGTGTACAACCGTCGGCGGCGTTCCCGTGACCTAGTTATGAATGTTGATCTCGGCTACGTCATGGCCCCGCACGAGGTCACTGTGGGATGTCACCTCAACAGGAAGGAAGCACAGCAGTCTGGGTAGAAAGGACAGCTTCTCATATATGGGGGTGCAGATGGGTCCCCCCCTCAGGTCGGAAAGTCGCCGAAATTAAGGGGTTCAGGTCGAAAAGTCGCTTTTTTGGACCCTTTAATCTGTTGTCAATTTTGTCCAAAAGTCGCCAGGTCGCTTTTATTATTGCCTTAAGTCGAAAGTCGCCTCCGAAACAGCCAAAGTCGCCAGGTCGCTTTTGACCCATCTGCAGCCACATATATATATGTGCACTTCTACTAGAATATGTAGGATGCACCATTAGATCCGCATTAGATGCACAATGGCCATATACTTTTGCCAGATGGACAGGGCTAGCCCCTGTGGCTGTCACTATGAATGGAGTAGGCAGGGGAATCGGCCGACTAACTTCTCTCCAAGTTCTTTTTCCCTCACAAGTCTGTGCCGTTGGCATGGTGGACTTTGACTTTGGATTTTGTCTAGGGCCCGACTCAAATTTTGGCGCTGCTATAGGGAGAGAGGTATTGGCATTAGACTTGTTTCAGTCCCTGATGATGGGGGTATAGATGGGGGGGTCCCCATGTCGCATGTCGATTTTAAAAAATGGCCATGTCGCCTGTCACTTAAATCCCCATGTCCCATGTCGCCTTTAAGAACCTGTCCTGTCCCATGTCGATTTTAAGAAACACCCTATGTCATGTCACTTATTTTTTCCCTCATGTCACTAAGCTCCATGTCGCATGTCGATTTTAAGAAATGGCCATGTCGCCGTGTCGAATTTAGCCATCCACCCCCATGATGATGACGATAATATATTTTATTGACAATTGCATATTACAGCATTATGTATACAGGTTTGAGTTCATTTTAACATGAGCTTGGGCCCCAGATTGGGCCTCATGGCACAAGTCTAACTTTTCAAAACGATTCTGAATGTAGATGCTGGCGACACAACTCTACCATGCACCAACATCTCTGAGAGATCCATTGTGGATTAGGCAAAAAAAAGGTGTGTTTCAGGTTACATGGTCTGAAAATCTAGGCAGGGTAGGTCGGATTTTTCTTTTCATTAATTTTTTTTTTTACTTTGGCCTGAAAAGTACCCAAAAACTTACTCAAACTTCAGCTTTGACCCGTTGACAACGGTGTTGACTCGTGGATCAAATTGACGCTGAAATGGCCCCAAAATTGTTTTATCAAGACAGATTGATCCCATGGCCTGAGAATTACCTAAAAATTGACTCGCAAACTTCAGCGCTGACTCGTCCACAATGCCGACTCATGGACCATCAAATGTGACATGAACTTGGAAAAGGGACCTTAATGCACCCTGCACTGAGGGCCTTTTTCGTAGATCGTGTCACAAATGACTCTGAAATAGCCCCAAAATTACTTAAAATATACTAATTTTTTTGCAAAATTGGATGAAAATTTCCAGGGTCGGCCCTGTTTTGCTAGGTAGGGTCGGATAACCTGAAACACACCTTTTATTTCTCGGCCTTATAGAAGAGTCTATTGGCTAAAGTACCTGACAGTCTGCAAGAGTATGCTCTTCAGGTATGTAAAGGCTGTTAAGCCTGTTGGCATCCTAATGGGGGTGAAACAAATTTGCTAAAAATGAATGGGCCCTGTAGACTGTGTATGGATTTGCCATTAGTATAGTGCTACTTTATACTGGTCATAATTATTTCTCTCCCCACGATTCCTGCCACCCAAATTTTGGTGGAAAAAAGGCTCATCAATTGAAGCAAGGAACATGGTTACTATTGTTTATCAAAGTACATGCATGTAGATATTAATATCCTGTTTATTTGTATGTATTATCCTGTTTATTTGGATATATTTCTCTTTTTGAATAACAGCAGACCTGGACACGTCTAGGGTTTGTGAGGTACATGTGGGTGCCTCCTCCAAGCAGAGGTAAGCAGGCTAAACATGTGTTTGGAGAACGATATCTGAAACCGATGGAAAAGGTAATGGTGCACCCCCAGGCCACTATCACCTGTACCTCACCTCACAACCATCCCCCCTCAACCTCGGGGCACCCCCCCCCCCTAAAGTTCAGCCCTCAACCTAGACATTAGCAGAGCACAGTGGCAAAAAAGAAAGAAGTAAATTACCTTCCTAAAATACCCCCCCCCCTCCCACATGTATACAGTTTCTACCAGTAAAAGAAATAACAGGTACAAAGTGATATTGGCATGAGCAAAATTACCCAATACTGTTTTTATGTTTCTGGCTTTGCAGTTACTGGAGCCTTTTTCTTTTATAAGGCCGTTTTATTCTGATAACTTGGATTACGGATCCGCCGATGGAAATGTTGGCATTTTGTAAAAAAAAAATTGGGAATATTTCTCGATATACCTTCATTATCTCTCAATATACCTACATTAAATAGCCAAAACAAGACTTTTTGAATGCTTTTTTTTTCCTTCCTCCCGCCCCTGGAAAATTTTAGTACTAAATGGCAGCTTTTTTTTTTCTTTTTTCCTCCCGCCCCCCCCAAAATATTGGCTCTGAGTGCCCGTAATCCAAGTTATCAAAAAAAGGTGGCCTAACAGTTGGCATATTGCAAGTAACTAGAGCAATGTAGGCCCTGGATCCCCCTCTTTCTACTATACTACAAGAGTAACAAGGTACATATTCTGCAGGCCTTAATAAGGACTCCTTCCTTACCCAATGAGAAAGAAAGAGAAAATCAAACACTCTATATACATTTGTAAAGGCAGATGTAGCCAGAGCCGAGAGTGAAAGTGGCTTGACCCCCACCACAAAAGCCTATAGTATGTACGTTGTAAATAGTACCAAGGTGCAGGAATAAGGTAGAATCTACTATTGTTAACATCATAATATAGCGTATACTATAACATCACAGTAGATTCTGCTGTGCACCTATAGACTAAACCTATGCAGAACGATTTTACTGTATATCTGCAACATGTTATACCATGTCTGATCCATGAATGAACAGGATAGTGCAGCAACGCCCTATAACACACATTAAAGATGGTGATGCATGAAATGGCGTTTAACTGTCTACTTAATCCTCCATATACAATGAAGTAACCTTTAACCCATACAGAGTCAGAACTCAGGGCTCACTTCTCCAGGGGCCCTTAACCATAGATCATAGTCTATGCTTTAACTTGTATACAGGTGCCTGGATTACTGTTTGTGTTTTTACTTCATTTTTAACCACACATCTGCATCGTGTTGTATGTCATTTCATCTTGCTTTCCCTTTCTTTTTTAAATCATCGCCTTTCTAAGGGCCACATGGTGGTTTAGTACCCTATTTAAAACTTTGATACTTTTGATGCGCCCTTTTTCATTATAGCACCTGAGAATTAGTATTTGTCTTTGTCACCCCAAATTGCTGTCCCATTAGCATATAGCAATAATTGTATAATTGGAGATAATTTACAAGCTACAAGTGGCCCTGAAAGAGGTTAACCCTTTAATATAGTGCTCTAGTGTGCATGCCATACCCTTTATCGTGTCCTCCAAGTAATATCCTGGGAATAGCAACGTCCAGTTCCCATTTCTCTTTGACCATTTACCAGTATACTTGTTCTGCATTCAGTTTTGGACTAAAGCGGTCCCGAAGACCAACTTGACCCCGCACCCATCCTTCCATGGACACGATCAACACATTTAGAGTAAGATTTTTTAAAACAAGTTTAATCACTCCGACTGTGATATTAATAATTGTAAAATACATAAATACTAGGTGCATTCGTTTTTTTGTTATTTCAATTTGACACTTGTCAAATATAAGGGTTATTATGATGATGAACAAATGGATGATGATAATTTCATTTTAAAAGAGGAGAAAGATATATATGGAATAGCGCCAGTGATCACTAGACGATAATTGCTTTCATTATGGGAAAAAGACATGGATCTCCTTTACTCACTTATTATACACAGCTTTCTAACTAAGTTATTTCCATGATGATTGCCCCTTTCTGAAGAGCTATGAGTATGTTGGTGACAACCTAAGTGACCTATATTGCAATCAAGAATAGAGTCTCCCTAATTTGGGAGATTTTATTTATTTTATTGTTAAAATAATTCACATAAAATTAACACCATTTAAACGTTGATTGCCATATTGGCTCGTATAACTATTACCACGGGGTCTGAATTAAGCGCGGGTCTTTTCTAAACGTTAGAGGTACATGATTCTTGAAATATATCAATACTATTTTACATTGATGTTTTTGGAGGTGTTCGTATGGACCATACTGGTCTGACCACATGTACTTATCCCTTTGCCTACCAGGAGAAAAACAAAATGCATTATGGAGTGATTGTCAAGCCCAGATTACCAACAAAACTTTGTGTTTCTGGTTTTTGAGTCTCCCAGTTGGTATGTTCAACCCAGAGAACCAGGATAACTGCCACCATTGCCTCTCCCCCCCCCCCCCCATCCCCATACATCCACACCCCCACTGCTACCCTCACCCCCCTCCCCTTCGCGTGCAGGCGTTTTTTGAGGGCACGTCAAAAGTGACAGGTTGGCGACTTTATGAAATGATTTCCCTGTGCTCCCTAATCGTCCCAGACATGAGACGAGCGGCCCTTTCTGTAGGCACTGAGTAGGGGCCACTTACCCCCGACCCCCCCCCCCCACCCTGCCCCTTCCCACACCAACCTCCTTTATTCTACAGTAATTCCCTAAAGGCCGGCAATGACCCCTCATTATATGGTCCCCCACACCCCAGAACAAGCCCAAATCGGCCAGGCCAACAGAATGGAGGTATGTGTCTTGTAGTACAATGACACTAAAGTGTCTACATCATGCATCGGTGTTTCCTACAGTTATAGGTCAACCCTGTACAGGCCAGTTTTCCTCAGTCAGAAAAAAATGGGTGAAGCACACCCTTTTGTTACCTTTCCATATTTCATGAAACACACTTATTTTGGTCATATTTCCTGAAACACACTTTTTTTTTACCTTTCCATATTTCCTGAAACTCACCCTTTTCTCTTGATGGCCTCACCCTCTCATGCCATGACTACATGGTCCTTAATCCACCCAGCCACCCCCAACAAGGTGTTACCCCTTTAAGGACAAATGTCACCAAAATGATATTTGTCATCATGATGCAGGGATGCAGCCCCAGCGAGTAACTCCCTGGTGCTGCATTAGTGCATCATGCCGACTCTACAGGAGTGTTTCAACCCTGTAGGATCGGCATGGTAATATTTTAGCGACATGATGTGACTATTGCAATTTGTGATTAGTGCTAAAATATTACATTTGTTGCCATGATGCACCAATGCAGCCCTGGCAAGTAACTCACACTGTATTGGGGCAGTCTAAACCTCATAGGGTCGGCATCATGCTTGAATGCAGCACTGGCAAGTTACTTCCCAGGGCTGCATCCATGCATGATGATGACTAAGGGCATGATGCATTAAGGTATCATGCCGTCCTTAAAGGGTCAACTTAACAATCAAGTGGTCATTCTTGTGATTTACCCTTTCCTGATTCCCCATCATCAGATGTTGGGGAATGCATGCCTTGACACATTGTGTCGGGTGTGACTGTGACAACACGCACTGTCTACCTGTCACACTCTATGGTAATGTATGTCTGTCACCTGTCAACGCCCCAGTGTCTGAAAACCACAGGATGTCACAATCATAGTCCACAAGGTACCCCCCCCCCTCTCATTCACACACACACACTTCTAACTTCTATTGTCACATGTATGGATTTATGCACTTGAGCAGGAGGGTGAAAAGAGTGATTCTAGACTTTTTTTTCAAGGTAGGCAATTTTCCATTTCTGTTATTGACTAAATCATTTCAATTTACCCCAACTCACATTGATCTATGCACTGCCAATACAGGTATCAGGCATACCTAACACATTGTATATCTAAAAGGGACTGATTTTATTAATCAAATATAAATATTTGAGCAACTTAGGAACATTTGGTTCAATACTACAACATTGAATATTTTACCACCTCTGGGGAAGTAAACACTAAATGAACTGTCACTAAATCATTTTAATTGGGTATTCAAGAGCACTTTGGTGTAACCCACACCCACAAACAATGTAATTACCCCATTGTAGTCAATACAGAGCCTAGAGACATCAATACCGAGTGTCCCTCAACACCTCTAGTTGCATCCCTGAGGTAAAGAGTGCTTTCCAGTGTTTTACACCTATTAGTGCCATTTAACCCTTTAAGGGCTGCCTTGTGCTATAATGTGCTATGCCATGTGTTTCCATGATGCATAAATGCAGCCATGCGTGGTAAGCAACAGGCTGTCGGTATATATATATATATGATGCATTCATGCAGCTGCATTCAGGCATCATGATGGCCATGGGCATGATACCCATGATGACCATGGACATGATACCATTTGTTGTTCCCTACCTCTCCCCCCCCCCCTCTTCTGCTTAGGTCTTTGGTTCGCTCTGCCAATAAATTTCATGACAATTCCGAGTCCTAATTTATCAAGGACTGGAAGTCCATTTATAAATGCCATGACAACTTCCAATGTGTCATGACATCCCATCCTATTTCATGACAGCAGTTGCCATGAGGATAAATGTGACACGATCTGCGATAATGCCCTCAGTGCATGGTGCAGGGTTCCCTAAGGTCCTTTTTCCTAGAACATGTCACATATAGATAGTAATTATATACCCTAGCCATTCATTAAATACACATACTGTGTTACTAATGGAAGCTGGATCCTGTTCAGACTACATGCTTGTCAGCTGTCTACGTCATTATATACGTCACATTGACGTCAGGCGTCATGATGCCCTTAACACACACGGCATGACGTCAATATCATAACCCGCCCATGTCCATATCAGATGTCAGTGGAAAGTCCCTTTATGGAATTATCTTTCCTAGCAAAAAGAACGAAAAAGAAATTGCTGTCAAATGAGAAGTTGGCACTGACAGTACCTCAATTGATTTTAAGTTCCCTTTCCCTCCAAGTCTTGGAAGCTTCTTCTAATTCCTTCTTGCATGAAGGCCTGTCCGTCTCCCTGCCTGCAATTAGTGCACGCTACGGTAACACAGATGATCTATAGGTTTTAGAGGTTAGTCAGTAGTGACTATCCCAGGTTCGGCATAGACACATTAGTCAAAATGACGAACTTATATTCAAAAATGACTAAGGCAAAACTAACACCTTAGTCATAATAAAACATGACCTCCAATTACTGATGTTAGTGCATAAGTATGTATACAGTGGTATTGGTAATATTGACTTTACTAACAAAGGTCTAAAGCTACAAAGTGCTCCAGTGGTTGGCATGAGAACTCGCTCTGTCAACACTGGCCTGTTGATCTACCCCCAATCTAACAAAATTGGGTTCAGAAAAAGTCCACTCTACCGTGGGATAGCTCTATGGAACAATTTACCCCCAGCTTGTAGGATCTGTGAAGACACTACAACCTTTAAGCGGCTGGTAAAATCCATACTGGTGGCCCTTCATCTTCAAAAGTGGAGAAAAATTTATAATCTCCCAGCACAGTCATTGGTCAAGCTATATCGGTGGTAGTCATGTAACTAGCCTACCACCTAATTAACATGCAATGTGATGATGTAATACTCATGTGATATCTGGAGGTTAACAGCTCATGCTCCGGCTGTTAAATTAGTGACACCTACGCTATTATGATATAAATATACAATATCAATTTGAACTTACAAATAATTATCACCTACCTTTTGGCATTACCTAAACCTATATAGGAATGGAATCTATGTTGTGTAACAATTGCTAGTTAACTATATCTTAATATTTATTTGACACAACTTTATTCATGAAATGTACGCATACGTTTAGTCAATACTATATAGGAATGGAATCTATGTTGTGTAACAATTGCTAGTTAACTATATCTTAATATTTATTTGACACAACTTTATTCATGAAATGTACGCATACGTTTAGTCAATATTGTACAAAAGGTGAATGCTGAAATGCACGGCAAATCCTTATTGTACACTTGATGTATTATAATTGTATCTATGAAAATCATTTATGAAATAAATACTCTTACACTCAAAAAAAAACAATTTGCCTTACAATCAAAAGACTGAGGTGGGTTAGTCAATTTGACTAACCTGACAGCATTAACTAACATAGGTGAGCAAAAATATGACCAACGATCTCTCAGTCATTAGTTTTGCCTTAGTCATTTTTGAATATAGGTTCATCATTTTGACCGATGAAGGAATAATAGCCCTATGATTATGACGAACCTTGGATATATCCAGTGCTGACTAACCTCTTAAATTTATGGGTTTTCAGTGTATATCCACAGGTAGCGGGGACGTTGACATTAACGCTGATAATGTTGAGGCAAGGGGGGGGGGAACTGGTGAGTGTACCCCCCCCCCTTACACACACAAACAAATAATCTTATATGGATGGGGATATACATACACTGTAAAAAAGGTGTTTAGATCCTAAACACAATGCTAAACACAATCATGCCACGTATTTGTAAGCACAATATATTTCTAAACATGTTTAGCTCACTAATGTGATTAGCTAAAGTGATTAGAAATGTAGGTGCCTAGGTCTAGAAAATGTTCTCATTTTCAAATGTTTAGATTTCACACTTTGTGCTTAAATCCACAATGTTTAGATTTGCAGTTTTGTGTTTAGGCATTTTTATATAACAAGATATAAGTTCATAATTCTCTATATCCCTGATCCATGTCCAGTTTCTGATAGGGATTGGCAAAATGAGACAGTATTATCTCCATAGTGTCATCCACATAGATTAGACATAGGGTGAAACACCCATCAGAATAATTATAGACTTGATGTTTCGGGAAGGTGGCTATATTCATTCCTAAAATACACAAAATGGGTGTCTATCTAGCAGCTGATTGATTTTCCATGTAATCCGTTATGATATAAGATTCAAGTGGCCAATTGTCTATGGTGTATATATTCTATATCTCTCTTATTATATGAAATCACATTATACTGTGGTCGTACTTTATTTCGCTGGGTATATATTTTCGCTATATTCACGGAAATCAAAAATCCGCGAAATTCTTATATGCTACAGTATGGAATAAATACCCGCGAATTAGTCTTTTTTGCCACATCAGCGAAAATTTACACCCGTGAATATAAGTACTTTCATAGTATTGATTTACAAAGGTTTTTGTAGCATATTTGGGATGACAATTATGTATGACTGTCTGTAGTAAGTACAATTTACAAATAGAGCTGCCACCTGGTGTGTGTTTTAAAACCTAAACACCTAAACATCACTTGTTTACATCCTAAACATATACCCTTTACACTGTTTAAATGCTAAACATCTAAACATGTTTTAGCATAACTGTTTAGGTATTTAGATTAAAAGTGTTTAATTCCTAAACACATGATCAATAATACACCTACCTAGCCAAATGTTTAGATTTTAAACATATCTAGACCTAAACATGTTTAAAACCTAAACACCTATTTTAGTATTTTAGTTTAAAAGTTGTATATTCTAAATATAAAAGGAAATTCGTTATATAAATAAATATATATATATATATATATATATATATATATATATATATATATATATATATATATATATATATATATATATATATATAACATAACATGTTGCCGGTGGTACATGAATCGATATCATGACGACCACTTGCAATATTGTCTCCAATGCTGGTGTACTTCCTGTCTTCCTGTCAGATCACTTAGTCACATTTATAACTTGCAAACTATATCATGTGAAGCCTATTGTAAGGTCTATAACGGGACGTTCATATAGGCACTATAATCTTACTGACTTTGAGGATTACATGTTAAATATTAACTGGGACACCTTTCACTATGAAAATGATGTCAACAAAAAATGGTCTATCATGTTGGGGCACATCACACACTATCTAGATGAGACCTGTCCAATAAGGAGCATGACCTTTAAAGACCGCAACAAACCTTGGTTTCGTAAGGATATCTTGGAATTAATATACGAGCGTATACCTGGGTCTATTAATAAAGGAAAATAGGCCTACAGTAAGAATAACCAGGTCAGCCGATACTATGGAATTAGTTGTCCCATATGACAAAAAGATGAGCTACAGAAAAAGCCCTCTATACAGAGCAATTGTGCTCTGGAACAGTCTACCACCGTCACTTAGGTTAACTGTTAATAAAGTGGCTTTCAAGACTGGTGCTCTTAAAGTGTTAAGAGAAGCCAGTCAGGCTAGACGCCTCGGCCTCAGGGGTCAAGTGCCTGGTCCCATTTACCGGTAGCGGTGAATACTCCTGCACTTGATCATCATCTGGACCAATTATATACATACACATACACTATCATTTATCATCATTTATTACTATATACATGTATACCCAGCCAGTGCCAGTAACTCACTTCATTTCCTTGTGGATAACATTGCATCATGTCCACTATGTCTCACTGTTGTTCAGCGTATATTCTATGTAATGTTAGCAGTCAACCCCAGCCCCCACACTCTCTATGTAACCTGACACCATCATCGTTACAGGAATTAAAATATACCCCCATCCACGAATTTTTTAGTGAAAAGGGTACCCTATTTCTAGTAAAAACAAGAACTTTTGAGGCCTAAAAAGGACCCCTATTTTTAGAAAATGCGAACATTTTTAGAAGACCCAACTTTTGATCAAATAATAAAAAAATGCTCTAAGGTAAGAAAAATCATTCACATCACTAATATCATTACTTACAAGGTAAATAGAACATCATCACCAACTAAAAACTAGACATGGGTAGCCTATCATATGAATTTTCTGCAAACTCTCAGTTCAGAAAACACCCCCTATTTTCATCTTTCACAAATATTTCTTTGAAAAAGCACCCCTATTATTGAAAAACGATGACATTGAAAGGTAGAAAATTAAATACCCTAAAATCGCATTTTTTCTAACGATGATGGTGTCACAGCATACATGGAGTGCGGGGCCCGGGCAGTCAACAAGCCATACTAGACATACCAGTACATACCACCATTGTTCTCTGTGGTAATTCATGTCCCAATTTTGAACCGGCCCATGAGGCCCCCCCCCCCCCCATGTGATAATCCAGGGGCAGATAATGTCATATAGCATGTGTCAAGGTACTGGAAATCCTTAGAATTCTGCATCATAATCCACTTACGATTTAAGTAAAGAATTTGTGTTGTCTACTATAATGAACACACTTGGTGTTCCAATGTTGGTAAATTATGACTGTATACATCAGTCTCATTATATACAACTTATACTGATACATGTTGGGCAAAAGTTCCCCTATAATTACATGTTTATACAAGATTGACTCGAATCTGAAAACGCATGTAACTTTGATTGTTGTTGTATTTTGAAATATCATCTATGAATAAATACACATTGCAAAATCAAAAAAAATAGGTTCCTTCTAAAGCATTGGAATTGGAGATGACTGTTTTCTACTGTGTTGCTGATACATCTGTACATTGCATAGAAGAAAAGAAAAAAGGGGAAAAACTAAACGTTGATGGAGGATGATCAAAGGACAAACTTAAATATAGATCTATGTGGACATAATTCAGGGACAAGTCATATTTTTCTCCAAACATTAATGCGTCTGGCATTTCTTTTCATCTTATCTCAAATAACACATACAGATCCATAATTACGTATTCCTGGATAATTGACCTAAAAGATGGCCCTACATGATGACGTCATAGCTCCAGGGTTTGCAGTCACGTGACATTAAAATGTTAATGAGGATTCCATATATGGCATACGAATAGTTATGAGGTAAGATTATGATTAATGAGGTAGAATTGGCCACATATTTAAGACAATGATGGTCTACCGGGGGGGGGGGGGGGGGTACTTGATTGAAGGTGGCATCTATGCCTCTGAGAACATGAGAATATAAAATTGTTTGCTTAAAGTTTAACCACCTAATCGTTGGATGATCTTGATCAAATCATATTTTTGGTTTGCTAACTGATGCTCATCATGCAGAATCGAATTCTAGTAGAAGTACATTGATTTCCTTTCTGAGTCGTATCACAGCATTCTCTCTAAAGATATCTCAGGCTAATTCATTATTAGATAGCAAGTTGCGCTAATGGTATAGGCCTACGACATGAAAATACATTTGAAACAGGTGTTATTGGCTTTGTCGTTTGCCAAAAAAAAATCTACGGCATAAAGATTCAATATGCATTGAGTTTTATTAATTGTTTCGATTTTCCTTCTTCATTACAGCCCATTTATTTAATTAAAATGCACCTCACAATTCTATAATTTAACAGGGGAATGAAACTATAAAATAAAGATAACACTCCCACATTAATATAGACAAATGATGTTATGGGTTTGTTTTTTTCATTTTCTTTAAAAACAGAATTGTCATCTCTGTGGTCTCTCAGGGCATAATAATTCATGTTATTCAGATGCTTATCAACACACCCACACTTTCTAGTTCTACAAATGCCATAGGCAAGGTCGTGTTCGATAATAAACGATAAAATACATGGTGTTCACCTCACAGGCTATATAGCCATATTGTTCTGTAAATATATTTAGTACGATGAGACCTAAAATAACGATTCAGCTACTAGTATGACCCCCGGCGCAGGTGTCTCTACTCTGATTGGTTGGAATCTGGGACGCAGGGTGGCTCCGACTCATCACCCATTGGGTGCCATGTAGAACAACCAAACCAAGTCAATTATGTCTACACCCCCCCCCCCCCCACACACACACACAATCACTGATGGTATTGGGTGGGGGTTGGGGGTGGGAGTAGTGACATGCCATCTGAAGACAAAATCCATGTCCTCTGTTTCAACACAGATGATTTTATTTGTTTTTACATTTCTAGGAATATGCTATTATAGGACTCTCTCAGATGAGGTTTCCTATCTGGTTGGGATTCGATCACCATGACTGCCCTAAATACGTCAGCGTTCCATACATTATGTACATATGTGGTGATAGCAATATGGCAATGTATATTTATAAAGCAAGCAAGTCCTCCCTCAGTCGTGTGGCTGCAGATGGGTCAAAAGCGACCTGGCGACCTGGGCCGTTTTGGAGGCGACTTTCGACCTAATGCAATAATAAAAGTGACCTGGCGACTTTCAGACAAAATTCACAATACTGTAGGGGGGTCCGAAAAAGCGACTTTGTGACCTGAAACCCTTAATTTCGGCGACTTTCCGACCTCAGGGGGGGACCCCTCTGCACCCCCAGTCGTGCATGGCACTTATCAGTGCGCATGCGCTCTCCCTGTCATGATCACCGCACCCCCCCCCCAGGTCCACCGCCAAATCTCATATCTCATCCCTAGCCCCAGCCCCAGAAATACCCCCCACTCCCCCAACCCCCTGTCATAAAACTATTTACCGGTGCATCATTTACTGCCAGTCACCGGTGCCACCATGTCTACCAAGGCCTCCCGCAGTGACGTCATTGAATGACATCCCCGGTGCCAGCATGTCTGCGCCGACCTCGGGGGGACATCCCCGCTACCTGTTATGGATTTGTAACTGGTTATCATTTGCCTTCCACCATATTGCTATGTGGACGTTGCCATATATGCCAAAGTCAAAGTGATTATGTCCTTAAGTGCAGGGGAAGGACATACTGTACTATTTGCGTGACAAAAGAAACGTCGACGATATTAACATTCTTATTGTTATTACACCTTATAATAGATTAGGCAGAATTTTAATATCTGCAGCTTTTTAAAAATTCAACGGACATGGTGTCGTCTGTAGAAAGGGACAGTAATGCCACTTTATATGCCCACTCCAACACCGCAGAACAATGGTTATTGATAAGACTGATAAGGGTGATAACCATGTAACCCTCCCCTATCTAAACCATCTCCCCATTGTCTCTGGTATGAATGAACTGAAGGGATTATTCCCAGATGAGAAATTACCCATAATCGCAGTTGGCCATCGGGGGTCTTATGTCCAATAGTATGACAACCTGTCTCAGCCCTGTAAATGTAGACAGGCTGTCCCGTGAACCCAGTGAGCGCCAGGGAGAGACCGCCCGCCTCTCTATGTAAATGTGCATGTAAACTGCACAACTGCATTATATAATGAAAGCAAGATATACGAATGGTTCGCTATATAATTTAGTCTCAGTTGCCTAGTTCGGTAAATCAACTATAGCATACACAGAGAAAAGGAAGGGAGTCAGAAAGGGAGTCCAGGTCTTGCTTTCAGAATGACTCCCTTTTTGACTGAAAGGGAGTCAGCACTTTAGAAAGAGAGTCACTGTGACTCTCTTAAGGGAGTCCACGTCCTTGCTTTCAAAATGACTCCCTTTTAATTAAAGGGAGTCCACCTCAACATTGACTCTCTTTGTAAAGGGAGTCTAGCTTATATTTGACTCCCTTTATGAAGGGAGTTGTACATCAATTACAATGATAATGTGCAGTCTCCTTTGCTCTATACAACATGCCTAATGGCTGTTACCAGAGCTCATCTTTCCACACTATATTATTGCAAGGTCTAAGAGGGATATTAATTCAAGATCCCTCAATGCACACTAGTCAATATGAAAGAACATCTGAATTGCCATGGATATAACTTTTATTGTATTCCCACAAACTGGGTGTCTATGAAAGGTCATATACCTTAACTATCATAGTTATGCTAGAATTATGAACCAACTCTTAATTATTTTATCAAATTAGGAGCTGACACTAGATATTCATGCTACAACTATTCACAGTAAGAGTGATAATGAATATTCATGAGTTAAGATATACATATAGATGTTAGCCTCCAGAATATTACTCCTTTGAGTATAGTGCTACCACCTAGCAGGACATGTTAGAACCAACTGTTGTTGACTCCCTTCCTATATGCCCAGACTCCCTTTGCCCCTTAAGAGAGTCCAACTTTTAAAACAGAGTCAGGAGAGATGTGATTTGACCAAAGGGAGTCAGTTGGTTCTGACTCTCTTCTAAAGGGAGTCCAGTCAGCTAGACTCGGTTCTGACTCCGAAATGACTCCCTTCCTTTTCTCTGTGTA